>JACEIK010001397.1:0-14761 GCA_018107945.1 Datura stramonium
AAGCGCTTAAGGATGCTAGTTGCTATTATTGGTTAGCCCAATATTTACTAGTTCCTTAGCTTACATTACAACCCGTTAAGTCCTACGTGATCTTACATCATGCTTTCTTATATTAGTGGAGTAATACAATAGAGGCAAGCTTATGGTTCATGACATGATGCATGTGAATTCTTTGGGAGAGAGAGCGAAATCGTGTTCACATGCCCCTGCATGTAATGTTTTTGAGATCATATGATTGAAAAGGGGGAAATTCTCTTGTGTTGTGAGGGCACATGCTTAATGAGAGATTGAAATTCGTGTCGGATGTCTTGATCAGCTGATTTGCATGAGTTTGCCGAGATCGAGAGTCGATTCTTGAGTCTAGGAGGTTTTAATGTGGTGAATGTCATTGTAGCCTGATTTGCATGAGTTTGCCGAGACGAGAGTCGATTCCCGAGTCTAGGAGGTTTTAATGTGGCGAATGTCATTGTAATATGAGACTATGCATGTTTTATTGATGATTTGCTATATTAAATAATCTAGATAACCGTAGCTTGAATTGTCGAGCCAAAGTAGCTATGCATGGGTGTCAATTGCATGAGATGAGAGATTATTGTTCGAGGACGAACAAGGTTTTAAGTGTGGGGTAGTGATCTTGGCACTATATGCCCAAGTGATACTCAAATGATTCATTTCGTCTTGTTTATCTATCGTTATTTGTACATTATCATGTAATTTGTAGTTAAAATGTGAATTCATACTAACCAACATGATTAGTGTTGTTTTAAGGTGAAAATGTAATTTTAGGAAGCTAAGATGCATGTGGGAGAAATTGGGAAGGACTTAAGCGAGCAAAGGAAAAGGCCAAGAAAAGTAGCAACAAAGGGGCCCGAGCCGTGTCACGCCGGCCATCGCGGAGGCATTCGCCCCTGATGATGAATTTGGCCAAGTTCCAAGCTGTAGGTCCGCGGTGCCCGTGGAACGTTGGACATACTGCTCGGGAACACCGACCTGGGCCGAGGGTTCGTTCATGTCAGTGGGCATGTTGGCCAAGCAATCGTTGCATGCCGTGGCACGCCGAGGAGTAAATGCCGAAGGACCGATTCCAAGAGTGGTCCGCATTTGCTCCGTGTCATCATGAGGCAAAGGTTCGCGATGCACTCGTGACACGTTGCTTGCTATTCCGAGAAAATTCCCAATAGTATAAATAGTACACTTAGGTTCATTTTTAATTATTCGACTTATTTGAGCAAGGACGTTGGTCATAAAAGTAAATGAGGGGACGAAAATCTTAGGTTCTTCTCATCTCTTTCTCCTTTATTTCAATTGTTTGTATGATTTATACTCATTTGATGATGTTTAATCCACAAATGAGTGGCTAAATTCATTTCTTGCCGAGGTTAAGAACATTTGTAAAGGGAATGTAATTATCGATCATTTTGGTTTTTTCATCTTTTCTTCCACGGTCGTTTCATCAATTCTTGTTCTTACTGCATTAATGTGTGGCCAATGTTAATGTATATCTAAAAAGTCCGTTTCATCTCGAAAGAGAAAGAAATTGGAAAGTTGTGAATTGGTAGGATATGACTCTTCTTAGTTTGGGAAATTGGGAATTGATTGGCCTTCGTAATAGAAATATATCCGAAAGTCGATTAGTCAATTAAGGAATCTGGCTTTTGTATGGTTAGAACTTGAATTTCTTTTTAATCACGTAAGTAGGTTGAAGGTTCATGATTCTTAAGTTGGGTTGAATATGAAAGTTTTAATCCATGGGCAATAATTCCCGACTAGCAACCTAAGGTAAGATTACCAATCAATCGATAAATTACTTCCCCCGCACGTTCGTTTTAACCTCAGCTTGCTCATTACTATAGTTCAGACTCAATTTGTAATTTTTTTTAGATTATTATAAATTAGGAAACCAACTCTCAAAATCTTCTTTAAATTATTGTCTGCATTTTTAGAGTTAGAGTTCATTGACACTTGATTCGATTATTACCTTGGTCCAAATTTCGTGGGATCGATACTGGGCTTACTTGAGCCATTTTACTAGTTGTTCACCCTCACGTATTTGCGTGTAGTTGCGAAATGATCGAACAAGATCTCAACTTAACTATATTGTACACGCAACCTTTATAGATCAACTTTCCGGCCTTTAGGTAGGAAATGAAGTGACTCCATGTGCAATACTTGAACTACCTTTCAACTCTAGGACTCGGCTCACCAAAGAATCAAACTCTTACCACACTAGTTCTATACACCCATCGAGCTAACATGTAAGTAAGTAAAATCGTAATAATGCATTTCATAAACATAATCAAGATAAGATTCTGAGAGGCTTGCATGCTATTTTATGAAATCAAGGATTCGAACATAACCGCATATCATAATTATTCGAATAACCCAAAGTCAAAACCTGAGCAATCATAAGTAAAACTAAACATCGGGGTCAAACCCCGCTTAAATATATATATATATATATATATATCATGAATGATAAACACTCATTTCGTTAAGTACACTGGTCGTATATTCTCAAAGGTGCATAACTGAAATCATGA
Source organism: Datura stramonium (assembly GCA_018107945.1). Lineage (NCBI taxonomy): Eukaryota > Viridiplantae > Streptophyta > Magnoliopsida > Solanales > Solanaceae > Datura > Datura stramonium. The sequence goes on from JACEIK010001397.1 coordinate 2,541, forward strand.
GAAACAATGGGAGACTCGTCATATAATCGACATTACCACGATAGAGCTTACGTGGTCTCGACTATCACACTCAAGTGGGAAGAGCTGTCTAAAGTCTTGCCAGGACTAAGGACATTACCATGATATCGATATCAAGCTAAAGGCCCCTTGGGGCAGGGGAAATCTCACAAAGGAGGTCCCAAATAATTTGATCATATCTACGTTGGCTCGTAGTTCTGAGGTATAGAGTTGACTGACCCTTAGCCTACTCAGTGCTAGACACTACTCCCAAAAACATGCATATGCTCTCCATCATTTTTCAATGAAGCTAGCGATCGTTTAGTGACGAAGCTGAAAATCATATACATATAAAATCTGAAATCATACATGAGGAGCCTTGGCTCAAACCATACCACAAGCTGAACATAATTGGGAGTCTTGAGTCCAAAACCATGAGGTAATCTAATTAGTGAAATCAAAAATCATACTTGAACATATGGGCTTGCCCAATACTTAAACATGCTTGAGAATACTTGATTCACTTTAAAACATGATCATAGACATGGGTAACTTGAAAACATGCTTTTCTCATAAATATCTCATCATGCTTGAACATACATCATGGATCTCAACTTTCATGAACTTTCATGGATGGGCATCATAATTTATAAAACTTGAAAACATTGTAAAACTTGCCCACGAATCATAATTCAACAATAGAAATATACTTAGAACATACCCATGGTAGAAACTTAGGGAATTCATGCATTGGGTTAAAACCCCATCGAATCAACATGTAGATTTTCATGAATTAGAGAGTAATGCCTAAGTTGCGGGTGGCTATAATAGGGGTGCATAGATTGTGGGGAGGTGAAAAAGAAAGAAGAAAGGAAAAAGGTTAAAGATGAGGTTTGGTGTTAAAAGAGAAGAAAGAAAAAAGAGCTGAAAAAGAAAAATGAAAGAAAAAGAGAATATAAGAGAAAAAGGAATAAAAAAGATGAGAAAAACACACCACACTCCTATATTGCATGTAAATGGAGAAAAGGGAGGAAAAAGTTGAAAAAGTTAAAAATGGGGTAAAAAAAAGTGTAAAGTGCATCCACAAGTATGTAGTTCCAAGGAGGTTTTAGTCACTTATTCCCATATTTACCATACTCAGCCCGAAACCTACATTATAAGCCGAACAAAGTCCTATAGTGATCCTAGCTTAACTATCTGAAGAGCCAAAATAGAGAAAATAAAGGCAAGCCTATGATATCCGATGTGTAGTATTTGAAACTTCTTTGGGAGAGTAAGAGTCCCATTTGTTTGGTCCTAAGTTCATTATTTCATAAATTTGCGAGTGTTGGGGACTTCATTTGCTGTGAGGGTACTTGGTTTGTGTTGTATTTTACCAATTATCTGTGTGAATAGCATTGGTCATAGCTCGATTCTCTGCTAATAGTTGGATGCCATATTTTGATCCCTATATGTCATTGATTGTGGTTAAATGTGTGCATAGCTGACTTAGTTTAAATGGAAAAGGGGTCATTAGCGGATTGTGGTTCATAGTGCAAATGTTATTGTGTTGGCTGTAGGTATTCTAGGTTTACTTTCTAGTTAAGTGTCATTTTAGTTTTTGTTTTCTTTACCTAAGGACACAAAAGTCTTAAGTTGAGCGTTTTGATATGCTGTGAGTTTACAACACTTTTAACGCTTAAAACTGAGGAAACTAGCATGGACTTAGGTGTGTTTATATGGATATGAGAAACTTTACTTTGTTTTCAAGGAAATAGATGTTGGAGCTCAATTTTCCAAAAGATGGAGAAAAATGCAGGAAATTGGCTTAGTACGGATCTTAGTATGAGTTGCACCATCCTAGTACGAGGCATACTAAGAGTCATGGAAAGGCCCAACATTAAGACTTGCTCGAATTTTTTACTTCCTTGAACCTAGAGAATTAAAGATTAGGAAAAGAGAATTACAACAGAGCCTTGAACTTTAGGAGTCATTGTATGACTTGAGCTGCGGTCGCAGGATAGTTAATTTGGAATAAATTGATAACGGTTGAATTGAAATCGCTCATGAGATCTAACCCAGTGATTGAGTATAGTCATCCAATAGGGAAGAATCAGTCGCTTGGATGAACCCTAGTTATCATTTCTACAAGTAAGCATTGTGATAGATCACGAGTGTAAACCCAAAGTAGTTATAAATCCATGGGAACACTTACTCTAGTTAATTGCAAATCTTGGCAAACAAACAACCAATTTTTACTCTAGTTTTATAATTTTTTTTATAACCCCTCTTTTGTAGATAACATACCTAAAAGCTTAAATACCTGCGTTATTCTATATCTTGACCATATTCCTCGTGGGATCGACCCCAACCTTTGTTGGGTTCCATATAGACAACGTCCGCTTCATGCTTTATCAAGAGTGTACGTTTGAGCGTTATCATATGTTCATTGAGATTTGTTTGAAAATTATTTGACTTTGGCATATCTCACTCAACCTTCGATTTTTCTTATGGCGTTAGTTCTTTTTTGAAGGAGAGTCTTTTGAATCGGGTAAATTTTAATTTTTTTTGGAGTCGTAGTCTTAGAGTAGTGACCCTTCCCTATGATAGATGGATGACGACCATCTTAATGGAATTTCGTCATGATTTTTTTATTTTTTAGGATTGAGTCATAGATCATTCACTTTTGTTCTTGTGACATTCTACTTAGCTGCTATGCTAGAGTTAATAAAGTGGTCATCTTGAATGCATAAGTGAGGAATCTATGAGAGACACACATAGCTCTTTAATTTGACTCAATATGATTCTAAGGGATTAATAATGACAAATGTCATTCAATATGATTGTGTGAATGTGTACCTATAGGAAACTGACTAAACTCTTGATTGCCATGAGCGGTGAGCTGAATTACCTTGTGTATACATAGTGGAACATCTAGAACTGGCCTTAGTGTACATAGGATAGCTAGTTGTTAGGGAGTTGGGATATGATCAAGGCGTTTCTTTGAAAAAACCATATTTTTCCATAATTGTTTTACCTTCCTGTACATTCTCCCTAGTTAACCCATGTGAGCCATTAAACCTTATTCTTTCTTAGCCTCGAAAGTAGCTTAATCCCTATCTTTGTAAGACCTCAGACGTATTGATCCAAAGTAGTCTTAGGCACTTTGAGACTTAAAAATCAAAGGTCCACTGAAGTATAATGTTAAGGGAGAAAGGAAAAAGAAGAAAATTGTGGTAAGAAAAGAAAAATAGGAAGAAGGGGTGCCCATAAAAATGTGTTGTTTACTTGCTTGGACAATGAATGATAGAGATTTAATTGCAAAATTCTTATTGATTCTATAATGAGAGACTAACAGTCAAATAGTGAAAAAGGGGCATGAGAAAGAAAGAAAGAAAAAAGGTGAGTTAGTGAAGGGTGAACAAGCAAGAAAAAGGTGGTGGACTTGAAAAGTGAAAGATGCCTTAAAAGTGCTTAGGGTGATAGCCACTATAAAAGAAATATCATTCCTACCGTCCCTTAGCGACATTAAAACCAAGAAAATACCTTGTGATCTGAATCTCTTGAAACAATCAAGTAGTCTAAATGTACATGAAGGGAAAGCTTATGGTATGCGACATATGTGAATTACATCATTTGTGAGCGTGAGAGTACCTTTCTTTTATGTTCCATATGTTTTGCATTGATAATTTTAGAGAGGAACATCACTAAAAGTGAGGCGCACAAGATGTCTAAGTCAGTGTACTATGTTTTGCATATGTCATACTTAATCATGTCGGCCCTATGTTTTGAAAAGATGAGTCACTTATAGAGGTTGTATAGTCTTGATTGTGAAACCTCTACATGTGCTTGATGAGAAGTGTTGTATGTTGATGAACAATTTGATTTATGCTCTATGCTAGTTCTTTGAGTGTGAATTGTTTAAGGTATCAGGAGTGATGGTAAAAGATGAGTTTATGTGTGGAGTTAAGGATTGTTTGAGGACGAACAATGGTTTAAGTATGGGGTGGTGATGTTGGGCATATTATATGACCATTTGCTTTGTTCCTGCCCATCTTTTACCTTGTTTTGAGTCATAACCCCTATGACATACAAAAATTGATATGTTTTTATATTTTGTATTCTAACAAACGATTTGAGGTGTTTTGAGCAGGAAACCAAGGGAAAAGGACCCAAAATGAACTAAGGTTGAAGATTTGAGAAGTGGAGAAAGAGGTTCGGGGGATATGGCTAACACCCAACGCCCGACCCTCAACTCCTTGACGAAATTTCATCATTTCTGGTGCTATGTCTGGAACCCCAGGCCAGATCCTTTACATTAAGAAGATGATCATTCATCACCTTGGCGAGATGGTGGGCGTGGAGCCTTAGAGCTTCCCGGACTTATAGAAAATTCCAAAAATTTTGGTTAGGTAGAGGAGGCCGCATGCCAGAAGGGTCCAAATGTGCAAGAACTTGACTAACACTTTGGTTCTATGGTGAGAGTGGCGCGACAAAAGTTTAGAAAACTTGGCTAAGTCCTTGGTGAGATGATGGGAGCGACGCACCAAGTCATCCTGTAGATGAAATTACTAGCAATTTGACTAACTCTATGGTGAGATGGTGGGGGCAGCGCGCCAGATCGTTCTGGAGAGAAAATTGCTTATTTTAAAGCTAAGTATTGGAGGGAAGAAGCGTCATTTGAAGGCTCAATTGTAAATACAACTCCTAGGTCATTTTTTACACATCTTTTGACAATCTTTTGTTCATTTTTACATTGTGTAATTCATCTGTGGAGGCTTGTAAGCTGTTAGGAAGGGAGACAAAGTTCTACACTAGGTTTCTTCTCTTCTTTACTATTTTATTTCGAATGATGATGATTAAGTATTAATTTTTTTCACTTTTCTATGAGTGGCTAAACTCATATTCTAGGGTTTTGTCCATGGTGGATGGTTGAATGTTTGAAAGACTGATTCAATCTAAATTCAATTCTTCATTATGTTTGTTTGTATTTACTGTTTTAATTGCTTATTTATGAGACTAATCACCTTATAAGTAAACCCGTTGGTTTTCGATTGAACTTGGGAAAGGAAATCGAAGGGGTTAAATGTAAATATAGAACGGGAATTCAAAGACTCTCGAACCCATTGGTGAGAGGATAGAAGTTGTTGTAGAGGATAGGGATATACCCTTCAACCCTATCTAGTTGAAATATAAGTAGGCATAATTTTCGTTTTGTGTTTCTCCTGTGATCATATGGATATAGGCGTTAGGCTTCATGAAATAGTTCTTGGATGCTAGGTGTAGTGGACATAAATGGGATAGTAACTTGCAACTAGCAGTCATAGGAAGAATTGTTTTAGTGTAATCACATCTTGAAAACTCAACTTGAAAGAATCAAGTGTCATTTCCCTAGATTCTCATCATCATCGAAGTAAAACCAAGATTGCAATTATCTTTAGTTATTTTTGTATTAAAAGTTTTAATAGTTAATTTCTCAAACTAATTCCCATTTTAATTGTTTTGTTAGATAGAAAAATAAAGTAATAACCTTATAATGATTGAATTGACAAGTCTTTGTGGGTAAGATAATCGAGGCTTCCAGCCCTATATTACTTGACGACAACATGCGCTTGCGTGCGCTTGGGCGACATCAGACTCAGTCAAATCAAGTAACAAATGGAGATATGCTGGGCACATGCCTCCGTCATGTCACCATAAACACTCCAAAACTAATCATCGATGTACACACATGCTAGAGGGTCTTATTTCTGCCCTTCTAGTCATGACCTACAGGGGACTCTAGAAATCCATGTACTATACTAGCGGGTACCCGCTCCCACGCATCTGCTCATCCGAATGCTCCCCTAGGACACGAGCTACTCAGCCATAATCATTCGTCTGGATGCTCCCCTCGTGCATGATCCACTCAGCCAAAATCATTCGTCTGGATGATCCCCTCGGGCATGATCCACTCATCTCAGGAAAAAACATGTTATCCACTTTTATTCACATATCTAGGTATTTTACCACTAAGTTAATTTATTTGACCCTTGGAAGGCCTCATCTTACCTCCCTAAGCTTGATTAATCACACAATTTATGGATCACTTTTAGACAATACAAAAGAATATGAACAACCTCTCAACAACCAATTCCACATTACATAAGTAACGACGTCATAGTAGAATCATTCAGCAATAGAATTCAATAAGGGAATATTACAACAAGCAATGTACGGAGACCAATTCACACATTATCATTCCACACAAATACATGCTATTATACAAAGCCTAACTCCTTTTAAACCATAACCTACCTTGATTGAAGGATTATATTAACAATTCCTCTGTTGGAGCCTTGCCTTTCCTCAGTGCTTTGAAATATTCTAAATCTACAAAAACAAATTCAGAGTAATCTATTATTTACTCTTCGAATAAGGGTCTTGAGAATTTAAAACTCCCCTAATTCTACCCATTACCAAGGTTCAATTCATTACCTAAGAGCTAGATTATCATGCCCTAACCTCCCAGTGACCATTCCAACCTAATTAATGGATTTTCTACTCCTTCAACCCTTTTCAAGTAGTCTTTAATGCTAAAGGTCTATGTCTCAAATTATCTTAGAGATGAAATAATACATTCACATTCTCCCTAGGAAGTGCTAATTACCCACTTCTAGACATAGGAATCAACAACAACCAATAATCATTCCACATGCCCTAGTTTTCAGTTCTACGATTCTTCAACTTAGAATTTTCACCACTAGAGGTCTCCCCTTCGATTCTATGGGATTAGGGAGTCAAAAGTAGAGAGAATTGACCAAAAATCTTATCTTGGGGAAGGGAAACTGCTCTGCTCTTGGAAAATCATTTTGAGCTCTCAACAGGTTGTGTTTTGGAATATTAGGGTAAACCCTTAAAATCCCACTTAATACATACTTACTTATTCCCGTTGCCGGCTGCAGTGGTCATATTTCCGCTGCAACAGACCCGCTATACTGCTCAAGATGCCGCCATAATGGATCCAATGGTTATTATCCTAATCCGTTACAACGAGCCTCGTTTGTGGTAATGGTCTCGCTATAGCGATCCCCCGTAGCCAGTAGCCCATATTCCCTGCACACAATCATTCCTCCACCTCAAGTTCTAACTAACACCTCAACCAACACCTTCCCACCAATAACATAGTACAGAGAGGGTGTTCCGAACTTATTTTCCTCCCTGTAACGACAGGTGAGTCGTTATAGTTTCGAAGATAAGAATCCTAGAAAAGAAAAAGAGCAAACAATCAAGATAATCATAATATGGAGGAAGATATTCAAGAAGAGAAGTGAGACAGGATAATAGATAAAACCTCGGGAGAAGTTCAGGTACCTAAAAATAATAAAAATGAAGACATCTCAATAAACTGTCTCATTGAGAAAATTATGGAATCGAAATGATATAATTATCGATAATACTTTTGCTTATAATGTTTCTATTGAAATAATGCAATAAGATGAGAATCTTGAACCAAAATCTATCGAGGAATGGAGATAGAGAAATGATTGGCTAAAATGAAAAGATGATATCCAAATTGAATTGGTTTCAATTGAAAAATGTGAAGTTTTCATACCTATAGTCTGAAAACCTAAAAGTGTAAATCCAGTGGGTCACAAATCAGTTTTTGTGCGAAAACAAAATGGAAAAAATGAAATCTTAAGATATAATGCATGATTACTTGCATAAGGACTTTCATAAAGACCTGACGTTGATTATATGGAGACATATTCTCTTGTGATGGATGCAATCATATTCAGGTATCTTATAAATCTAGAAATCATGAAAAAATTGATATGCATTTAATGGATGTTGTCACAACCTATTTATATGGCTCGCTAGACAATGGAATTTTTATGAAAATTCCTGAAGAATTCAAATTTCCCGATGCATATAAAAAGTCCCAGGAAAATTGTTCAATAAAACATCAAAAATTCTTATACGAATTGAAACAATCAAGACGCATGTGATATAATTGCCTAAGTGAATATCTTTAAAACAAGGGTACAAAAATGATCCTATTTATCCTTGTGTCTTTATAAAAGGGTCTGGATCTAAATTTATTATAATATCCATATATGTCGATGATTTGAATGTCATTGGAACTCCTGGAGAGCTTCCAAAGGTAGTAAAATGTTTGAAAAAAGAATTTGAAATGAAAGATCTTGGGAATACACAATTTTTCCTTGGTCTACAAATTGAGCATTTCTCAAATGGAATAGTTGTCCATCAATCAACATATACATAATATATTTTAAAGAGATTTTTCATGGACAAACCATATCCATTGAATATCCCAATGATTTTAAGATAACTCGATATAAATAAAAATCCATTTCGATCTCATGAAAATGATGAAGAGCTTATTGGTGTTGAAATACCATATCTTAGTGCAATTGATGCATTAATGTATCTTTTCAGTAATTGTCGTTCACACATATCTTACTCTGTGAGCTTTTTAGAAGGATTTAGTTCTTCCCAAATATGGATACACTGGAATGTCATTAAGCATATATTCAGATACCTTCGTGCGACCATTGATATGGGACTATTTTATTCAAATGAATCCAAGTAACAATTGATTGGTTATGCAGATGTAGGATATTTATCTGATCCCCATAAAGGATGATGTAACACCCCACAAATCCCTAAAACTAGTCTTTGGATTTAAAACTTGATCATGCAGAAAACTAGAAAAAATGCCTCAGTATGAGTCAGAGTACGACTCGTAGAATGGAGGTACGAGTTGTACCTGGACTCGTAATAGGGGAATAAGGAAATCAGTAGAGGTGATTGAGAGAAACCACGATTACATGTTACGACTTATACCACCATGGTATGAATCATACTGACCAATCATGAAAAAGTTAAGAGAAATTGTCAGGGAACTTATGGGTAACTACGAGCGATGGTACGACTCATTGCATGTTGATACATATCGTATAACCCAATCGTGAGTTGGATTAGAGAGATGTTCAGGGGGAATTTCAGATCGTAGTATGTCCCGTAGGATCTTGGTATGGATCGTAGGAGGATTTCATGGAAAACTTCAGAGAATGTGTTGAGCAGGACCCTTGACCATAGGTGAAGGAGCGGATCATGTGATCTCGGTACGACTCGTAGGTTGAGTCATACCACCTGACAGAGTTTCTAAAATCATTTTCTAGGGGCATTTTTGTAAAATCTTATTATCCTAACTCCTAAACAACATTGTATAAGGATTATTTAGAATGTTTTTAGAGGATTAGCCAACCCTCTCCCCTCGTTCTTTTCAAGAAATAACTCAAAAATTCATTGAAGAACTTAGACAACCTTCCAGGCGAGAACTAGGATTTCCTCTCTTTCTCAAGATTTCCGAGCGCTTTCTCAAGGAATTTCTACTCTAGGTATGTGGGATCCCAACAAGGGAATTCCTTTCACTCTTGTGTCCCGATTTTTTTTACAGAAATCCTATTAATTCTAGCCCTATAGAAAATTGAAACTAGGGTTGTTCTTCAGACAAATCATGAATTCCTTCATTGTAATAATTCTTGATATTTTCAAAGATTATCACCAATAATAATTCATGATTTGGTATCTTTCATACAATATGTTATTTTAGCCCTAATCTTTAATGTCATTTTGAATGAGACTTGCATGATTTCGAGTCCAGATATAAATATTGCTTTGTGAGGAAAATTTCTTTTAAATTATGAATGTTAGTATAGATACATGAATAGAAGTTAGCCTTTTTGGTATATTCAATCTAAGAGTCTCAGTCAATACTCAGTATACCTAATGTTCTACAGAAATGTTAGCTGATCAGTTCGACTATTTTTAGTCTTAAGAAACTCAGTAAACTCAGTAGTACCAGCTATTAGCTTATCAGTTGTTCTTTAGACCATTACGACACTTTTAGATAAAGGATCTCTGATGAGTCTTAGAACATAGTTAAGTTCAGGTCCTTAGACTCTCAGGATACTTCTAGATAAGTAGTTCCGAATTAAGTCTTAGGACATCAATTTTGAGCTATCAGCCTAGTTAGACATAGTTAGGATTTCCAGTGGGAGCAGGACTTAGCACCGAGTGGGTTGGGGTTCAACGCACCCACGTTCCTAGAACTACGTTACCACCGTTGATTATTAGCCTAAATGGGCCTCAGAAAGTGATCACCTAGCTCTACCACTATACCCTAGCAAGGTACAGTGGGACTTCTCCAAATGGGGTGTATACATCAGACTCCACGTTCAGCTCACGTGGTTACATGTTGGTTATAGTCACTCCCATAGTACAACTTAGTCTAGTAAAGTCATAGTCTTTAGTTTAGTTCAGCCTTTTAGATTTTAAGATCTGCTTATGACCTTCAGACAGTTATTAGTATTTATAGTATTATCAGATATTTAGATGCCTTCAGTATTTATGTTTCCAATTATGGTCACTGCTTATTCTGTCTGTACAGTTTATAGATTTGCAACACTTTATGTTTAATTTATATCTCACTTACTCAGTACATTCAAAATATTGACGCATATTCTCTATGTTGTATCGTCTTATGATACAAGCGCAGGTTCTCAGTCTCAGCATCATTAGTAGACCTTCCTCAGTGATAATCAGCAGAGTTCAGTGGTGAGTCCTCATTTGCCGAGGGCCAGAGTTTCCTTTCTAGTTTTTCTCTAGTTTGTTATTTAAGTTCAAATATTAAAGTTAGTTGAGGATTTGTCCTAGAAACTCATCAGTTCTTTAGTTGGCATTCAGACAGAGTATGTCATTCAGTTTGTTTTCCACAAAAGTTATTGTTTCAATTAGATTTTCATATTTCCTTCACACTATTTTCAGAGTTTATTATTTATATAATCACAGTTAATTATTTATCGGCTTCCACCCTTGTATTATCATTTCAACAGGATAGATTTAGTAGAATATGATCTACCAGGGTTTTCTTGGGGTCAATTATGACTTTAAGTACCGTGTCATATTCTGGGTGCAGACTCGGGTCGTGACAAACTTGGTATCAGAGTATTAGGTTTATAGTATCCTAGTATGTCTGAAAGTCGCATCAAGTAGAGTCCTTTTCATGGGTGTGAAGTGCGCGACACTTATGAGGGGGAGGCTACAAGACGTTAATAGGAAAATTCCCTTTATTCATGACTTTTTTACTGCGCAAAATTTAGACTCTAATACATTCTCCTAACTCGTGCTCTACCTTTCAGTGATAATAATGCCTCCCAAAAGAGGAAATGGAATGAGGAACGGAAATACTAACCGGCCAACCCCACCAGCTTCTATAGCTCCTCAAGACGACCAGGGGTGGCTTAGATTTGGTACAACCAGTGGAAGGAGGGAAGGCAGAATGGTGCAGGTCCGATAGAATGGGATGAATTCATTATAGAATTCCTGGATAGGTTCTTTCCCTAGGAATTGAGGGAAGCTAAGGCTGCCGAGTTCATGAACTTGAGGAAGAACAACATGATAGTAGAGGAGTATGAACTGATGTTCACTCAGCTATAGAGATATGCCCTAGAAATGGTTGATGAGCCAAGGGATCGCATGCTCAAGTTTTTTAATGGAGTTTCAGATTTGGTACTCAAGGAATGCAGGACCACCATGCTTATCAAAGATATAGACCTCTCCAGTCTCATCATTCATGCACAACAGATAGAGGTAGAAAAGTTGAAGTAGATAGACAGGGATAGCAAATAGGCCAGAACCAGTTAGTTTAAGTACTCCCAGCAGAGGTCAGGCGGTGGTAATCACCCCAATAGCAACAGAGGCCTCCAGCACTTTCCTCCACCAATGCTTCATCCTCCGGGCCCCATAAGGATAGGAGGGGTGGGACAATAGGATCCCAGTCCAAGAGCCATGTCTCTAGCAGTTGCACTTTTCCAGCATATCCCAAGTTTGGAAAGAATCATCTAGGCGAGTGCGGTATGGGCAAAGAGGGTTGTTTTGGGTATCTTCAATTGGAACAAAGATTGAGAGAGTGCCCATCAGCAGGATAGGGAAGAGGCCAGTGTTACACCCCGTAAGATTCCCGGCACATAGATGGCCTATTCGCGTGTTGGTTAAGCATATTTGAAAGCCATATATGCTAGAAAATGGCCCAGGAAAAGATCGGACGAGAAACCTGCCGAACCATCGCAGAAGGAGTCGGGGCAGAGCCCCTCCGCGATGGCAGCGTGTCACGGAGGTGGGGCCTCCGCATTGGCTCCGTGACACGTTGGGCCTGTCCAGGCCCAAGTATATAAAGC
>JACEIK010001397.1:47065-66087 GCA_018107945.1 Datura stramonium
TCCTATAATTTACATGAGAATGTACAAACATTGTTGGATAAACAAGGCAAAAATGATGCATTTGAGTATCACTTGGGCATATAAATATGCCCCAGATCAAGCATCAGCTTGTACCTGGAGCACAATTGTAGGAGAGGTCCCTAGATAAAGTGTCGTCAGCACGAATAAATGTACTAGTACATAAGGCTAAAAACTGTAAACATATAAGATAACAATGATAACTGAGCCAGAAATAAGGAATAGTAACAACTCGTAATCCTAAAAGTCGAAACCTGTCAATAACTCAATAATGAAGTGTAATTACAACCATCTAATGCACAAGAAAAACTATAACTAAAATGTCGGAGGCCAGCCGACAATAAAATGTTACACCCTATAAAAAAAATTAACGAATAGTAAGCGTACGTGTGAATTTGAGATAAATAAAGAGAGTATGAAGTGTGTAGAGAAGCCTTAGAAGTCGGGACGAGCGAGGCTAGGCCGCATAGGGCCAGCGAGATGCGCTAGCCGGTAGGACACAAGCCAGCGCGGCGCGCCAGGCCACGGGAACTTTGAGAGGTGTGAAGCATAGGAAATTGGTTCCTTGAGAAGCGCGAGGCTCCAACACCTTAAAGATTTGAGAGGCGCGGAGAGCCCCCCTACCCACTAGCCTCACCTATATGTATAGCCCTTTGTCTTAATTCATCTCATTTCCAAAGAAGAGCCTCAGCTAGAGAAGAGAGAAAGTAAGGTTTTCTACGGTTTTTCATCTGTTTACGCTACGAAACGCCGCCAGAATTCAAATTAACTTGGGGTATTGAAGTTTAAGGCTGCAGGTAGCATTGCTACGAAGTTATTTTCACAAAATTCCCCCGGAATATCGTAATCCCGCTGAGCCAAAGTCGTTGAAAGTTCTCCAAACTAATTTCTATACGTTCACAGGCTTCAAGTAAGCATTTCTCCCTTCTATACTTTCAAGAAATTACGAGTTTTTGACCGTGTTCTATTAATTTGAAATATAGTTAATATTCATATATAAAGTTATCATTTTTGCCGAATTTAGTACTTAAACTAGTTTCATTTTCCCAATAGTACGATTTCAATTGAGAAAAGTTATTGAATACAAACCTGATACTCGCTTGTTAAGAAGAAATCATCAATCCAGGTATGTTAAGCCGAATTCCTTTGGCAAGTTATTTTCTTTAGTGTTATAACACAGTTTAAATCCTAGTAAGAGAACCAGAAGCATATTAATTGTGAGTAGCTATTGTTATTAGCTGAGACTAGTATCCTATGTTTAGTTTGGTTATAACTACGCCCTATATAGCCCTCTATAACGAACCAGGGTTATTAGCTGTGTCAACGCCCTTCAGGGGTCAGATGATATTGCTCCATGCAGCGGTATGCCGTCCGCAAGGGACGAAGATGGGGTCCCAAGTCATCATATAGTCCATTCCATGGTTGGGATTATTACATGCCGTATCGGCACCACACCCCCGTCGAGCGTGGTGCCCAGGGTGCAGATATCAGGAGTCTACTAGACTCAGACACATCTACAGTCAGGCGTCGAGCAGGCTCAATTGTAGACCCAGGGGACTGGGAGGATGGCTATAGCTACCAGCTGACCCATTATGACCTTTCTAGGGGTATGTAGATTGTAGTGTACTCACCAAGGCTTATGGGGGCCCAAGTGGATTATCTTGTGTTGTTTGTACCTTCCGGCTTATGGGGGCTAGGTAAGGTTCTTGTTTTCTTTAGTTATTTATAAACTAGATAATAGAGAGTCTAATTACTCAGGTATGTTCTCTATTCCTCCATTTCAGTATTCTCAGTTCTATCTCTTTATTTAAGTCATTTATAGTTATTGGCTACATATTCAGTACATGTTGTACTGACACCCTTTTTGGGGCGCTGCATTACTTGCCTACGGGCATGGATACACGAGGAGCAGATCCCTCTTAGCTTCGATCCAGGATTAGCAGAAGAGTCGGCTCCTTCATTCTAGATCTTATAGATAGAAGGTTTTCTCTTTTTCATTATACAGTTAATGGATAGGTCAGGGCTTTGTTCGGACCATCATATTACTCCTAGAGGCTTGCAGATTGTTTCTATTTCCTTGTGGTTAGCTAATGGTGGCCGCGTGGGAACCATATGTTTTTTATTTTACGTGTTGGCCATGTGGGGCCTCGATTAGCTGTCAGTTAGCGGCCTTGTCGGCCATAATTTAGCTTAGTAGTAGATTTAATCATAGTCATAACTAGACATCATGGTGGTCTTGTTGGCCCGCATAGGATTCCCTATTATTGCCTGTTTCTGGTTAGTTGTTTTCCTTTACAAGGCTATAAGGCCTTGTCTGCCAGAGGTTGTATTTGCAGCAGAGATATAGCCCGTTGTTTTCTTGATTTGGGAAGTAAGCCTGCACAAGGAGTTCACAGGCCTAGTTAAGTCAGTTCAGATCCTAGTAGGGCACCAGGTGCTAGTCATGCCTCCTAAGGTGGGGTGTGACAATCTTGGTACCAGAGCAGGTCGTATCCCAGGGACTCTACAAGCTGTGCTAAGTAGAGTCTAGTATATGGATGTGTTGTGCACCACATTCTATAGGCAGGAGGCTGCGAGGCATGATAGTACGGTTACTGTTTTTTCTCTTCCAGTCGTGCTATAGCACGGTACAGTATAGGGTTGAGTTCCCAAGCTTACCACCTTTTTCTGCTTACAGAAAAATGTCAAACCCGTGACATACCACGACTGGAAAGGAGTTGGACGTTGCAGCAGGTAAGGGCACTAGCAGGGTGCTTCAGCCAGAGTCATCTTTATCGGAGGGCGATAGGGAGACTTCATCTTAGTCTCCCCAACCTCCTCTGATACGCCAGGAGCCGTACAGAGCGACAGATGTGTCGGCACCAGCTCCAGTAGTTTCTATTTTGAAAATCGTCCGACCAAGAGGTTAGGAGTGTTGTTGTTATGCTAGCTCAGATGATGGCTACACAGCGTCAGCTAGTGGCACCCTCAGTCACGGAATCTTCAGGAGGACCGAGTAGTTCGAGGGTTTGAGAGTTTCTTGCATTGAGTCCTCCGCAATTTACAGGGACGGATCGGGATGAGGACTCTTAGGACTTTCTGGATCAATTGCAACGGATTTTTATGGTGATGCATGCAACACCTTTAGAGTTAGTTGAGTTAGCAGTATTTCAGCTACGGGATATTGCGGTATTATGGTATGAGAGTTGGGAAAGTTCTCGAGGTAGAGATGTGCCTCCTCCGACCTGGCCTAGTTTTCAGAGGCATTCCTGGATCATTATTTGCCGTGACAATTCCGACAAGCCCAAGTAGATCAGTTTTTGCATCTAGAGTAGAGCTCAATGAGTGTTCGAGAGTATGCTATGAGATTTGATTCCTTGGCCCGATATGCACCAGCCTTTATAGATACTATGCCAGCTAGGATACACCAGTTCATCATGGGGCTGAATCCATAATATGTGGAGACCTGTAATACAGTTACTCTATTAGAGGATATGGATATTGCCTGCGTTCAAGCATTTTCCTAGAATATCGAGGGAATCAGGAAGCAACAATGGAAGATAGAAAGGGTAAGCCAGGATCAACACCACAGGACTAGACCGAGTAATGTGTAGGCAGAATTTCAGGGAGGACATAGGCCACGATTATCAGACAGACCACCTAGACCCCCACCTCCACAGAAGCAGCAGGGGAGTAGGTCTGGTCTCTAGTGGCCGTCAGGGCCAAGCGAGAGCTCATGACCAGAAATGATTAATTTCGATACAATTATGGGTATGAATTTGCTGGCGCCATGCTATGCCAATGTTGAATGTTGGAAAAAAACTATCCGATTCCATATTCCAGTGGAGGTAGTACGGGAGTGGAAAGGTAATACGACTACGTCGAAAGGTAGGTTTATTTCCTATCTTCATGCGAGGAAGTTGATAGCAAAGCGTTGTATCTATCACATTGTTAGGGTTCAGGATGTTCAAGAAGAATCTCGAACTCTTCAGTCCATCCCAGTAGTCAATGAATTTCTCGATGTATTACCAAATGAACATCCTAGTATTCCCCCGGAGCGGGAAATTGATTCTTCTATCGATCTACTACTAGGTACTCAGCCAAATTCCATTCCCCCGTACCAAATGGCTCCTGGCGAGCTCAAAGAATTGAAAGAACAGTTGAAAGATCTGTTAGATAAGGATTCATCAGGCCAAGTACTTCACCGTGGGGTGTGCCAATCCTATTTGTGAGAAAGAAGGATGGCTCCCTCTGCATGTGTATTGATTACCGACAGTTAAATAAAGTCACTATTAGGAACAAGTATCCACTTCCCAGAATATATGACTTGTTTGATCAGTTACAAGGGGCGAAGTATTTCTCAAAGATAGATTTAAGGTCTGGGTACCATCAGGTTTGGTTTCGCGAGAGGGATATTCCAAAAACCGCTTTCAGAACCAGGTATGGCCACTTTGAATTTTTAGTCATGTCCTTCGGGTTGATGAATGCTCGAGCAGTGTTCATGGATTTGATGAACAACATCTTTAGACCGTATCTGGACTTGTTTGTGATAGTATTTATCGATGATATCCTGGTGTATTCCCGTTCAGAGGAAGATCACTGAGATCATCTACGAATAGTGCCCCAAATTCTCAAGGATCGCCAGTTGTATGAAAAGTTTTCTAAATGTGAATTTTGGCTGTATTCAATGGCGTTTTTGGGCCACATTGTGTCAGATGCTGGTATAAAGGTAGATTCATAGAAGATTGAAGAAGTAAAAACATGGCCTATACCTACCACTCCAATTGAGGTGCACAATTTCCTAGGGTTAGTCGGGTATTATAGGAGGTTTGTAAAAGGGTTTTCTACTCTGTCAGTGCCCTTGACCAAGTTAACTCAGAAAAAACTAAATTTCACAATAGAGTTTTCAGGAGCTGAAGAATAGGCTGACATCAACACCAGTATGAGCTTTGCCAGACGGATCAGAGGGGTATGCCGTATATTGTGATGCTTAGGCATCGGGTTAGGATGTGTGCTAATGCAACATGGTAAGGTGATTCCTTACGCTTCAAGACAGCTGAGGAAGCATGAAAAGAATTACCCTACCCATGACCTTCAATTAGCCGTAGTCATCTATGCCTTGAAAATATTGAGGCACTATCTATATGTCATTCATGTAGATATTTTCACTAATCACAAGAGCCTCCAGTTCATCTTCACACGGAAAGAGTTGAACCAGCGGCGGCGCCACTGGTTAGAATTATTAAAATATTATGATGTGAATATTTTTTACCATCTAGAGAAGGCCAATGTTATAGCAAATGCTCTTAGCTGCAAATCTATGGGGATTTTGGCACATCTGAGGCCCGGGCAATGAAAGCTGGCTCAAGAATGGCAACAATAAGCCAGTTTGGCTGTCTGAATAGTAGACTCGGGTGACGGTGGAGCGGTGATCTAGAACACTGCAGTATCATCACCGGTTGTAGAAGTGAAAGGACGACCATATGAAGACCCTAGCCTGGTTTATCTCAAGTATAAGGCTCAACGAGGGGAAGTAGCGGATTTCAAGGTAACTGAAGATGGAGTTTTGATATATAGGGATCACCTCTGTGTTACAGATATGGTAGGACTTCGCCAGCAGATCATGGGTGAGGTGCATTATTCCCATTACTCGCTTCATCCGGGTTCAACAAAGATGCATCATGACATTAAAAAAATTACTGGTGGCCAAGAATGAAAAAGAAGATAGCAAAATTTGTAGCACAATATGCTAAATGCAGCAGGCGAAAGCTGAACATCAAAAACCCGGCGGACTGACACAGGAGTAGCAGTGCCCATGTGGAAATCGGGGGCAGTTAATATGGATTTTGTGACAGGGTTACCCCATACCAGACACAGATTTGATTCCATCTGGGTGATTGTTGATAGAATGACGAAGTCAGCTCATTTTCTTCCAGTCAAGGCCACTTTCTCAACTGAGGATTATGCTGAGCTTTACATCAGGGAAATAGTTAGATAACATGGCATCCCAGTGTCTATTATTTTTGACAGAGGAGTACGATTCACTGTTAGGTTCTGGCAATCTTTTCAAAGAGGATTGGGAACATAAGTTAATTTGAGTACAACATTTCATCCTTAGACAGATGGACAGGCAGAGCGTACCATTCAGATGCTCGAGGATATGTTACGGGCGTGCGTGCTAGACTTCGGGGGCAGCAAGGATGAACATTTACCCCTTATTGAGTTTGCCTATAATAACAGTTATCACTCAGCAATCCAAATGGCGCCTTATGAGGAATTATATGGGAGGAAATGTAGATCTCCAGTTAGTTGGTTCAAGGTAGGAGAATCAATGTTAATTGGACCATACCCAATCCATCAATCAGAGGAGAAAGTGAAGCTCATTAGAGAATTCCTGTTGACAGCTCAAAGCCGCCAGAAATCTTACGCTGATGTTAGGCGTAGGAACTTGGAGTACAATGTAGATGACTGGGTGTTTCTTAAAGTCTCGCCAATGAACGGCGTAATGAGGTTTCGCAAAAAGGGTAAGCTTAGCCCAAGGTTTATTGGGTCGTATCGAATACTCTAGAGAATATATGTCAGGTGGCATATAAGCTAGATTTTCCTTCAAAGTTGGAATCCGTTCACTTGGTCTTTTATGTGTCGATGCTACAAAAGTGCATAGGGGATCCGTCCCGAGTTGTGCCAGTTGAGGATGTGCAAGTCACTGAGGAGTTAGCCTATGAAGAGGTTCCAATAGCTATATTGGATCGACAAGTTCGTAGGATGAGAACTAAGGATGTCGCTTCCATCAAGGTATTGTGGAGAAACAGGAATAGGGAGGAGACGACTTGGGAAGCTGAAGACGATATGAAATCAAAATATCCTCATTTGTTCCAGGCTTAAACTCAAACAATGCATTTAAGGTATATTTTTTTTATTAAGTTGACGTGTCGTGATTGTGTTGTTTATATCTGGTGTAGTTAACTCTAGCTTTGTTGTGAAATAGTTGTTGTAGTGCCGTGTAAAGTACTTGTGTTGGAATTTTCTGCATTTGAAGATTTCCAGATAGTCCATATTACAGCGAAGACTCTGCCAAAATTTTTCCAGAATAATAGTCCTAAAATAGTTAACTCCTGCAAATCAAATTAGATATTCGAGGACGAATGTTCCTAAGGGGCGAGGATGTTACACCCCGTAAAAAAATTAATGAATCGTAAGCGTACACGTGAATTTGAGATAAATAAAGAGATTACAACGTGTGTAGAGAAACCCTGAAAGTAGGTTCGAGCGAGGCCAGGCCGCACAAGGCTAGTGCGACGCGTCAGCCGGCAGGACACCAGCCAGCACGGTGCGCCAGGCCACTGGCGCTTTGAGAGGCACGAGGCACAAGGCTATTGGCGCCTTGAGAGGCTCCAGGTGCCGGGAACCTTGGCTCTTTAAGAGGCGCGGGGCGCCCCCCCTGCCTACCGGCCTCACNAAGAGGCGCGGGGCGCCCCCCTGCCTACCGGCCTCACCATATATATAGCCATTTGTCTTAATTCATCTCATTTCCAAAGAAGAGCCTCGGTCAGAGAAGAGAGAAAGTAGGGTTTTCGACGGTGTTTCATCTGTTTATGCTACGAAACACTATCCGAATTAAAATTAACTTCGGGTATTGAAGTTTAAGGCTGCAGGGAGAATTGCTACGGAGTTATTTTCACGAAATTCACCCGGCAAATCGTAAACCCGCCGAGCCAAAGTCGTTGGAATTTCTCCAAACAAATTTCTATAAGATCAAACACTTCAAGTAAGCATTTCTCCCTTCTGGACTTTTGAGAAATTATGAGTTTTCGACCATGTTCAGTTAAGTTGAAATATAGTTAATATTTATACATAAAGTTATCATTGTTTTGAATTTAGTACTGAAATTAGTTTCATTTTTCCCAGTAGTACGATTTCAATTGAGAAAAGCTATTGAATATGAACTTGATACTCGCCAGTTAAGAAGAAATCATCAATCCAGGTATGTTAAGGCTAATTCCTTTGGCAAGTTAGTTCTTTAGTGTTATAACTCAGTTTAAATCCCAATAAGAGAACCAGAAGCATATTTATTGTGAGTAGCTGTTGTTATAAGCTAAGACCAGTATCCTATGTTTAGTTTGGGAATGACTAAGTCCTATATAGCCCTCCATGACCAACCCTAGGGTTATTCGCTGTGTCAACGCCGCTAGGGTCAAGATGATGTCGCTCCACGGAGCAGTATGTCGTCCCCGAGGGATGAAGTTTGGGTCGTAGGTCCTCATACAGTCCATTCCATGGTTGGACTATTACATGTCGTATCGGCACCACACCCCCATCGAGCCTGGTGCCCGGGGTGCAGATATCAGGAGTCCACTGGACTTAGACACAACTACAATCAGGGGCCGAGCGGGCTCAACTGCAGACCCAGGGCACTGGGAGGACAGTTGTAGCTACCAGCTAGCCCATTATGACCTTATTAGGAGTATGTAGATTGCAGTGTACTCACCAGGGCTTATGGGGGCCCCAGGTATATTATTTTGTGCTGATTGTACCTTCCGGCTTATGAGGTCTAAGTAAGGTTCTTGTTTGCTTTAGTTATTTATAAACTAGATAATAGAGAGTCTAAATACTTAGGTATGATCTCTATTCCTTCATTTCAATAATCTTAGTTCTATATCTTTATTTCAGTCATTTACAGTTATTGCCTTACATATTCAGTACATGTTGTACTAACGCCCTTTCTGGGGTGCTGCATAAGTTGCCTTCAAGTACGGATAGACGAGGAGCAGATCTCTCTTAGCTTCAAGCCAGGATTAGCAGAAGAGGGCTCCTTTTTTCCGAAACTTATAGACAAAAGGTTTACTCTTTTTGATTGTACAGTTAATAGGTAGGTCGGGGCCCTGTCCCGACCATCATATTACTCCTAGAGGCTTGCGGATTATTTCTATTCCCCTGTGGTTAGCCAATGGTGGCTCTATGGGGCCCATATGTGTTTTAGTTTATGTTTTGGCCATGTGGGGCCTTGTTTCGCTCTCAGCTAGCGGCCTTGTCGTCCATAGTTTAGCTTAGCACTAGATTTAATTCATAGTCATAACTAGACATCATGGTGATCTTGTCGGCCCGCATAGGATTCCCTGTTATTGCCTGTTTCTGGTTAGCAGTTTTTCTTTATAGGTTTCTATAAGGCCTTGTCGACGAGAGGTTGTATTTACAGCCAAGATATAGCCCGTTGTTTTATTGATTTCGGAAGTAAGCCTGCACCAGGAGTGCATAGTCCTAGTTAAGTCAGTTCAGATCGTAGTAGGGCACCAGGTGCCAGTCATGCCTCCCAAGGTGGGACGTGACATAAAATCCATATAAAATTCATCCATCCAATGTAACACACTTGGGTAAAAATAAAAATGCCTCCAGTTAGTGTACCACACCGGGATAAAATTCGTCTAGCCAGTGTACCATACCGGGTTAAAATTTGTCTAGCTAGTGAACCAAACCAGGGTAAAATAAAAATACCTCCAGCCGGTGTACCACATCAAGGTAAAGTTAATAAATCTTAATCATAATCATAAACGAAGCCGATATGGCTTATACTGGGTCAATTTAACACGTATAGCATAAAAATGACGAACACTAAATTTGTGGCCTGCACAAGCCTCCTTCGTAATGCATAACTGCAACTGAGCACATAAAACATATAAATCTCAAAGATAGAACTTAAATGCATGTATTCTAAACTTGTATAATCATAAGAAACTGCGGATGACCTAAGAGTTTCAAAAAGATTTATAAATCATGTTCAAAAGGACATTAGAGCTCGGAGACTGGCTAGCTTGTCATTCGGCTTAAGGGAAAGGGATTATAAAATCTCCCCTTGGCCTGGCATATTTCATAAGATAAAAATAAGATAAATGACAGCCATAACAAGGAAATCCTAATTGTATAACCTCATTTACCCTTAATAACTTGCAACGTCTTTACTTGTCTTAAAATCATTTACACGTCATCATCTGGGCTCTTTCACAAATATTAGTTAGCAACTAGACAATTAAAAACATTAACATCACACGTGCATATATAACATATAGTAAGGACCAGCTAACAATGCCTACGCTGAGGGGTCTCCAACTCGATGTACAACTACGACAACAATCAACATGGTATCCCACTTTAAATGCCTAACTTGGGCTAGACATAATCTAAACATTTAACCTCAATCAAACATGAATATTTAAATGCATAAATGAAACATAACATACTACCTCAAGACTTGTAAAGAGGTTGCTAGCTCATTCAATTAACAACGCCCAAATCGTGCTTAAAAGAACGAATGATGGGGAGCGCGCCTTACATACCTTTCTTTCTGATGAACTTTTCTTACTTCAATGATCAACCCTTAACCTTCCAAATCCAATTCATAGGAAATCATTATGCCTAATATATAACACATAATGCATCCAAAAATAACTCACCAAAGGATGCCAGAATAGCAACAACAACACACGGCAACATCAACAACATTTTGTCATTTTCTCTACTAGTTTACACTAATTTTTGAGGGAGAATCAAGAGGAAATTTTACCTTAATTATTCTGTAATTCTTCCCCTCAATATGAAGTATAATTCAAGCAAAGGAAACTGCTGAAAAGCCTAAGGAAAACGAGCAGAACTCAGCTAAAAATAGTCCATTGGCAACTCACTTAGCTGCCAATTTCCAGCTTTCGCTTTGCAATTTGAGAGGTTTAAAGAGGGCAAAATCCTTACCTTTCCTCTTGGTTTCAATATCTATTAAAATATGGATATATAAGAATTCCAAATAGATTTTAAAACACAGAAAAACACCTTCAAAACCTCACCAAAACGAGGTCCAAAATAGTCCCTAGCACACTTGCCAAAGAATTCTCAACTTGTCTTGTGATTTGCTTGAACTTTTCTTGATGTTTCTTCTTTGAATTTCATTGTTCTAGGTGCTGGAATTGAGAGAGAAATGGAATTATTAGCAAGCTGGTTGATTTAGATTCTTATGGAAATGCCTTCTACAAGTGAAAAATCTGATTTTAAAGAAATAGAGCGGTGGAGGCGTGTCACGAGCCGAACATGGGCCCGGATCGAGACACGGGACAAGGAACTCCGAAAGCCTCCAAGTCGACCCACGACAGGAACATAATTTCTAACTCAATCAATAAAAATGGAAGATCGACATAATAACCATAGCGGAAGTCTGAGCATAATATAAAATCTTAACATACAACACGAGTCTGAAGTTGAATATAGTCTATGTCTGAAAAACCTCTACATCAGATGAGTTGATAGGACAAGAACCCAACTAACTCTCTAAGTCTGAAACTGTATATACATAAACATAACTAAACATAAAGGGGCCCTTGATAGATGAGGACTCACTAATAGAAGCTAGATGCTGACTCCGAAAATTACTAGTGACAGGGCTTAGTCTGGAAATCAGAGCTTGTATCATAAAACGATACATCATAGAGTATGAGGTCAGTACGTGGAATGTAACGAGTATGCAAGGTAGTTAAAACCACTTAAGTAAGTAAAAATCATTCAAACATGCATGATATTAAACATAATCAAGATAAGAATTTGAGAGTAGGGCTTGCATGTTATTTTCTTGCATCATGATCTGCACATAACTGAACGTCATAACTGAATCGAATGACCCAAAGATGAAATCGGATAATCATAAATAAAACTGAATATTGGGTCAAACCTACTTTAGAACATATATATATATATATCATGATAAACATGCATAACTGAAATCATGTGGAACAATGGGAGACTCATCATATAACTGACATTACCATGATAGAGCTAACGTGGTCCCGACTAGCACACTCAAGTGGGCAGAGCCATCCAAAGCCTTGACAGGGCTAAGGACGCTACCATGATATAGATATCAAGACAAAGGCCCCTTGGGGAATGGGAAAGATCCAAAGGAGGTCCCAAATAATGTGATCATACGTATGTTGGCTCGTAGTTCTGAGGCATAGGGTTGACTAACCCTTAGCTTACTCGGTGCTAGACACTACTCCCAAAAATATGCACATGCTCTCCATTGTTTTTCAACGAATATGACCATCATCTATTGAAGAAGTTGAATAATCATGTACATATAAAATCTGAAATCATACATAAGGATCCTTGGCTCAAACCATACCACAAGCTAAATATAATTGGGAACCTTGACTCCAAAATCTTGTGGTAAGCTAATTGACATGAAATCATAAATCATACTTGAAAATATTGGCTTTCCCAATACTTAAACACGCTTGAACATACTTGATTCACTTGAAAACTTTAGCATAAACATGGGTAAATTAAAAATATATTTTTCATCATAAATATGTTATCATACTTGGGCATACATCATAGATCTCATCTTTCATGAACTTCTCATGGATGGGCATCATAGTTTGTAAAACTTAAAACATGATTTATAAATGAAAACATTGTAAAACTTTCCCTTGAATCATAATTCAATAATAGAAACATACTTAGATCATACCCATGTAGAAACATGAAAAATTCTTTCATTGGGTTAAAACCCCGTAGGATCACATATAGATTTTCATGAATTAGAGAGGGATTGTGCATGGGTGTGAACAAATTGACCCATTCATAACCCTACATATCTGAGAGAATCTGATTCTATAAATGCTATGATTTCCCAAGGGAGAACTGAGAAGAACTTGGAAGAAAATTAAGCTTTATCACCTCTCTAGCCCTTTAAGCTTGCATGCATGAATAGGAATAGCATAGAATGAACTTATCCCCATTAACAGTCACTATTCATAGCATAAAATGACATAGTTTAGGCCTTAGGATTATAGGAATTACGAAAAAGCCCTTACTAAATTCGCAGAGAATTACGGAATTACGTGGGCACGAGTCGTGGTCCCCTGTCGTAAAGTGCACTGCCAATTTTCCTCAAGGTGTCCCCACGAGGTACCTAATGGTTCATCACTGGTGACCACAACTCATGGTCACCTTCTGTTGCCTTCGCTACCAATATTCACCTGGGGCTCATCATGGGGCACATCACGACTCGTGGTGCACCCAACGAGTCGTGGTGACCCACCCGTTAGGTGCACTGCGCAATTCCTCCTACCTACACCACATCCCTGACCACAACTGACTCAACGAGCCGTGGGGCTGAACATAACTCGTGGTCATATCCATGGTAATCCAAAACCATAAATTCCAACTCAAGTCATACTCCTCACCACGAGTCACTTAACGACTCATGGTTATCCTGACGGGTCATATGATGACTCATTCTGTGACCTAATGTAGAAAATCCTATTTTATTCGTTTCAAATACTGGGTCTGATTAGGGCTTTGGGCTATAATAATATCTCCCCCTTTGAATATTCGTCCCTCAAATGTTGAAAATCATTCAGAAAAGTTGAGAAATGCGACCACCATACTCAAATACTGATGACATAGGCTGAAAACTGATGGAATGACTGCCTCCGAACTGAACTACATGTATGAACTGAGTTCATGAATCATATATACATTTATGAGAATGAAAGAAATTGGGGCACATGAACTGAACATGAAACTGAATAGACTTTTAGGGAAAAACTGATACCTTAAGCTGGAACTGAGCCAGTAGAGAATAATGTGGATATCTAGCCATCATATCTGTTTCAACTTATCTCCCTTAACATGATGATTCCTTCATAAAACTTTAACTGAAGCTACTTCTTTATTCCTTATCTTTTGAACCTGAAGATCCAGTATTTCCACCGGAACCTCCTCATAACTAAGGTTGTCTTTCACATAGATACTGTCCACCGGAACAACTAGAGCTGGATCATCCAAACACTTCCTCAAGAGCGATACATGGAATACTTGATGGACTAAAGCTAATTCTGTGGGGAACTCTAATTCATATGTTACCTTGCCAATCTGTTCCACAATCCGGTACGGGCCAACATAATGGGGACTGAGTTTTCCTTTCTTTCCAAACCTCTTCACTCCCTTCATGGGAGACACCTTTAGAAACACTCAATCATCAACCTGCGAACTCAAGTTCTCTCCTTCTCACATCCGCATAAGAATCTTTGAGACTTTGAGCAATTTTCAACCTGTCCCATATGAGCTGAACCTTTTCCATGGCCTCATGAACTGAATCGGGTCCTATCATCGCAGCTTCACAAAATTCAAACAAACCAATAGGCGATCTATATCTCTGCCCATAGAGAGCTTCAAACGGAGCCATCTGAATGCTGGAATGGTAGTTGTTGTTATACGCAAACTCAATGAGAGGAAAATGATTATCCCAATAACCCTTGACGTCAATCACACAGGCTGTCAACATGTCCTCAAGAGTCTGAATAGTGCGCTCCACCAGACCATCAGTTTGCGGATTAAATGTTGTACTAAGCTTGACCTGAGTACCAAGTCCCTTCTGAAACAATCTCAAAAATGGAGAGGTAAACTGAGCTCCCCTACTTGATATGATGGACAAGGGTACTCCATGAAATTGAACTAGCTCTCGAATGTATAGTTTGGAATAATCCTTTGTTGGATCAGTAGTCTTGACCGATACAAAATGAGTTGCTTTGGTAAATCTATCTACAACAACCCAAATGGAGTCATACTGTCGACAAGTGTGTGACAAACCTGTGATGAAGTCCATACTAATCTCCTCCCACTTCCAAGTAGGGATACTGATCTTCTGAATCACACTTCGCAGCCTCTGGAGCTCAACCTTTACTTGCTAACAATTTGGACACTTGGCTAAAAATTTTGTGATGTCCTTTTTCATGCCATTCCACTAATAGACTTTTCATAGGTCAATGTACATCTTGTTGGCACCTAGATGTATCGAATATCTGGAACCATGAGCCTCATGCAACATCCGATTTCTCAAATCATCAACATTCGGGATACACAAGCGACCTTGATATCGAAGCACACCATATTCCCCTTTGTAGAAGACCTCTACCTTGTGATTATGAACGACTTCCTTTAACTTTACCAAAATAGGGTCCTCGTCTTGTCTAGCTTTCACATCAGCCACCAAGGACGATTTTGATCCATTATGAACAATAACATCGCCATCGATCGAGTCAACCAAATGAACTCCCAACCTTGAAAGTCAATTCACATCCTTCACAAACTCCTTCCTTCATCCATATGGGACACACTCTCGATAAAGAGTCTACTAAGAGCGTCTGCTACTACATTAGCCTTACCCGAATGGTAAAGGACACACACATCATAATTCTTGAGTGCTCCAACCACCTCCTTTGGCGTAGATTTAGGTCCTTCTGAGTAATCACATATTGTAGGCTCTTGTGGTCTGTAAACACATCTACATGGACCACGTACAAATAGTGTCTCTATATCTTTAATGAAAATACCACCGCTGCTAATTCAAGATCATGGATCGGGTAATTTTTTTCATGAACCTTCAGCGACCTAGAAGCGCATGCTATAACTTCACCATGCTTCATAAATACACAACCAAGGCCGATCGTCGAACCATCACAATATACCAAAAACCCATCAGTACCCTCGGGTAGGGTTAACACCAGTGTTAAGGTGAGTCGGGACTTCAACTCTTGAAAACTCCTCTCGCAAGCCTCTGACCATTGGAACTTCACTGTCTTTATGGTCAATTTGGTTAATGGCGCCACAATAGGTGAGATATTATCGACAAATCTTCGATAGTACACGACTAAACCCAAGAAACACCTTATATTTGAAGGATTCACCGGTCTAGGACAATTCTACACTGCTTCTATCTACTGAGAGTCCTCCTTTACACCCTTGCTTGACACCACATGACCAAAAAATTCCACTGAGTTCAACAAAAACTCGAACTTTCTGAATTTAGCATATAATTGGCGATCCTTGAGAGTCTGTAACATTACCCTCAAATGAGTGACATGCTCCTCCTCGCTCCAAGAGTATATAAGGATGTCATCAATGAACACGATCACGAACATATCCAAGTATGACTTGAACACCCTATTCATCAAATCCATAAAAGTTGCAGGAGCATTCGTTAGTACAAAAGACATAAATACAAACCCATAATGACCATACCGCGTCATGAAGGCTTTCTTCGAAATATCACTCTCACGAACCCTGAGCTAATGGTATCCGAATCTGAGATCTATCTTCGAAAAGCACTTGGCACCCTAAAGCTAGTCGAACAAATCATCAATCCTAGGAAGAGGATACCTTCTATTGATGGTGACCTTGTTCAATAGCTGATAATAAATACACATACGAAGAGAACTATCTTTCTTGTAGAAAAATAGAATTGGTGCACCCCAGGGGAATTTTCTCGGTCTAATAAAACCCTTATCTAAAAGGTCTTTAAACTGCTCCTTCAACTCCTTTAACTCAGCTGGGGCCATTCTGTAAGGAGGAATAGATATAGGCTACGTATCGGGAAGAAGGTGAATACAAAAATCAATCTCCCTCTCTGGAGGGATTCCCGGTAGATCATCTGGTAAGACTTCTGGATAATCACATACTATTGTAAATAACTGGATAGTCGGGGTCTCAGACATAGGATCCTTAACCCTAAATAGATAATACAACCCTTAGAGATCATCTTTCTTGCTTTATGGTAGGAACCGACTCGATCTATAGGCACGACTGAGCTACCTTTCCACTCTAAGTCTAGTTCACCCCGAAAATCTGAACTCTACTACCCGGGTCCTACAATTACCCGAGGAATAACATGTAAATAGACAAACCATGCCGAAGATAACATCAAAATGGGTCATGGATAACTATACTAGATCTGTTGAGGTGATTTTCTGAAGGACTCTGACAGGGAAATCTTTATACACCCGTCTAGCTATGACTGAATCACCGACATGAGTAGAGACTGAGAAGGGTTCTGATAAGATTTTAGGACTGACTCCAAAATTACTAGCAACATAGGGCATTGATGTGTAGTGACTTTACAACACTTTCGATGCTCAAAACTAAGAAAATAGCATGGAATTAGTTGTGTTTATATGGATATAAGGCACTTTTTCTTTAGCTAAAGGACAAATAGGTGTTGGAGAAAGAATGTGCAAAAGATAGCCTAAAAGTGCAGAAAATATGCTAAAGTCACAATCTCAGTACGAGCTGTAGGATGATTCTATGAGCCATACTGAAGATCGTAAAAAGTTTTAGATGGCTGAGTTGTGAAAAGTACATCTTACGACTCTCAGTACGAGCCATCTAATGCTTGTACAAGCCGTAGCATTGAGTCATGGAAATATTCAGAAGAATTGCACAAGAGGCTGACTCCTGACATGGATAGATAGTACGAGTCGTGGCGGCAAGGTAAGAGTAGTACCATCACACTCGTGACAAACATCAGAAAAATTAAGAATTCTCAAAGTCAAGCCATGGACGAACAGTAGGACTCATAGGAAGCATGTACAAGTCGTACCAAGGTCCAACACTTTTATCCAAATTCAGCAAGCCAAGGACATACAGATAGCAGTTACGACCCATACAATCCTGCTATGGGTCATAAGAACTGTCTTGGTTCAGGCGACACCAGTTATGGAAATTTACCCTGTTAGCTTAGGAAAAGGATTCTTATGTCTGTATAAATATATTTTATGTTTTATTTTCAGCAGAAGACATCAGAAGACGTTAGAATACGTGAGAGGACTTGAGAGAATATAGAGACAACATAGAATTGAGTTGATTGGCTTGCGATCAACCTTTTCTTAATTTCTTCTTGATCTTTGTGAATTGTTCTTGATTTATTTTGGATATAATCAAAGAAGTTTTTCCCTCATCTACAATTGTAAGTATTGAATTATGTGTTTAATTATGAATGCATATCACAACCTTGCAAATATGAGAGGCTAAAACCTCCATAGCTAGGGTTGTGGGAACCATAGTGGATTAATGAGCTAGGGTTGCACAAAAGTGATTCGAAACCAATGCAAAACGCTTGTATTGTATTCTCTTCATACTAAAAGGTTTTCTTAATAGTGTACAGTGTTAGGACTTACCCGAATTCTTTACTTTCTTGAGCCTAGAGAGGTAGAGATTAGGAAAACAGAATTAAAACAAAACCTTGATCTTGATGATCAATGTATTAACTTAAGTTGTGGTGATAGGATAGTTAAATTTGGAACAAATTGATAATAGTTAGTTTGAAACCACTCATGAGACCTGACCCGGTGATTGAGTATAGTGATCAAATATGGACGAACCAGTCGTTTGGATGAACCTTTTGCATGTAGGCATTGGTATTGATCACGTGTGTATACCTGAAGCAGTTATGAACTCATGGGGAACACAAACCCTAGTTAGTCTTAAATCTTGATTTTTACATCACTATTTCAGTCATTGTTTTTAGTTATTATTTTTCTTAAAGCCCCCAAATTAGAGACCAACAAGTTCACTTACCGACATTAGTCTAGATCTTTCATATTCCCTGTGGGTTCGACCCCAACCTCTTTGCTGTGTTCTTTATTGACAACGTCCGCTTCATACTTCAGTAGGAAGTGTGGTTTGAGCGTTATAAAAATGTGGCGCCGTTGCGGGGTAATACGACTAAGACTAGATTAATTGCTTGTATTTGAATTTTTGTAGTTATTTCCATAAATACGTCTTCTTTTTTGTTTGTGATACCCACAGGTTGTTTTTTGGTGAATGCCAAATACTCAGAGTAGTGGAAATCCCCTTATTCCGTTGAACACCAAAATTGAACGAATACTGTGCAGAATAGAAAACCAGGAATAGAGAGATGCCCGCATAGCTGAAGAAGCTAGGAAACCCGAGCTAGCTCGGCAAGCTGCACTTTAGGATGTGAAGATGCCAGAGAGGAGGTTGTTAATGTTGGATGACATGGTCGGGGAAATAGAGGTCATAGAATTTCCCCTCAGTTCTTTGATGATGAGGACCCAGAAATAGATGAAGTTAGGTCAACTGGAGAAATTGTACCACCACCACTACCCGCTGGGGCCAAATTCGACATCACGAGAACCATGATTCATCTGTTAAATATGAAAGGGGTATTCAGTTGTCATGTAGTGGAT
>JACEIK010001397.1:67217-80429 GCA_018107945.1 Datura stramonium
CAACTGTAGTTGCTTGAGTGGAACGTGGTAAGACCACAGTTGACTCCCCTTTTCCGGTTGTAGTTGAATGGAAAAAAGAGAGAATAATTGAGGATAATGAGAAGAGTGCTGAGATGAAGGGCATTGATAATGCTAAGTTGTCAGAGGCCCTAATAGGTTAGAAAGAACCTGACATTGATCCCGGAACAAATCAAATGTACAAAGCTATCCCACGACCACCGCCACCGTTCCCCAAAGAATTAAGGAAAAGGTAGAAAATGGTAAGTTCCACAAATTCCTGTCAATGGCTAAACAATTATCTATGAACATACCATTGGTTGAGGCATTGGAAAAAATGTCGGGATATGCTAAGTTTATGAAGGACTTGGTGATAATGAAGAGGTCCGTAAGCTATGAGCCGGTAGATAATGTACATCACTATAGTGCCAGAGCTACTCAGGTCTTGGCTCAAAAGATGGAAGATTCGAGTGCTTTCACTATACTTGCACCATTGGCAATGTTGAGTTCGCAAGGGCACTTTGTGATCTGGTAGTGAGCATCAACCTGATGCCCTTGGCAGTGTTCAAGCAATTGGGCTTAGAAGCTCCCATACTGACTATTATGCACCTACTAATAGCCGAGAGAATTTTGAAGAAGCCAGTGGGGATCCTGTTCAATGTGCTTGTTAAGGTAGACTGATTAATATTCCCAGCAACATTCGTGATTTTGGATTGCGAGGTGGATTATGTGGTCCCCATAATTTTGAGGCGACCATTCCTTGCTACTGGTAGGGCCTTAGTGGATGTGGAAGCTGGCCAACTGAAATGCAGACTGAATAAAGAAGAGGTTACTTTCAACATCTGCCAAGCAATGCAGCACCCGAAGGAATTTAGTGTCATCTTAGCACTAGAGGATGAATCTAAATCACTTGACAAATTTTGAGTAGTCAATAGACATTCATCGTGTCGAGATGTTAAATCAAGCGCTTCTTGGGAGGCAACCCAAGTGGTGCCTTGGTGAATTCTAAGTAACCGAGCTACTTGCATCGTGTTGCGACAATAAATCAAACGCTTTTTGGGAGTCAACCCAAGTGATTTAACTAATGTGTGTTCAGTGTGCAGGTTAAAACAAAAAAAATGGTGGCAGAGAAATTGCTAAAAAGCAGGTGCTATGAATCTCAGTACGACTTGTGAGTGGTGTTTCAGTGAAGGAATTCAGGGTACAGTTGGTCTTACGATTGGTAACTCAAGTATATGGGTTGTAGTATTTACTGTGCCTATGAACCATGCAATTTATGCAAGGTAAAGACGTACGAGTCATCATAGAGACCGTAACCACATTGTATAAGTCATAAGAGGCTCTTGTAGGTCCCCAGGTAAGTTTTCAACTTTCTAAACTATGAGTCCGAGGGACAAGTCATCGGTCCTTCCTACAACTCATGGTACGAGTCGTGACGGGTCAAAATCCTTGAAATAACCCGACTCGGCCCAAGTTTTCAAATCATCCCCCTCACTTATTCAAACTTCAAACCTAAGCATACCCCTCTCCCACGTGATAAAAAAAAACCCACAAAGCATACTCACGAATCCCTCATACCCGTAACTCATAATCAAAGAACAATCGAGCAATTTCTTGCTCAAGAAAGTTCATCTCAACCCTAATTTTGGAGTACCTATTGAAGTAAGCAGCAACGAGTAAGTGTATTGCTTTGAATATTGAGAAAACTTATATGCTTGATGTAATGATGGTAAAACCCCTGTGAGTCTTCATTTTTGCTCGAAATATTTGAAGGAGACAATGACCAGAGTTGTTATAGGACTATGTGTGACTAAAAAAAAAAAATTCAAAGTTGATGAACTTGTGCATTGAAGCATTTAAAATTGAGTTACGGGTAGTGAATAAAAAGAGGAGGGATGAGTAGTATAAAATTGATTGAACTACATGCCTAGACCTGGGGAATTCTGAGTACTGAAAACATGAAAAAGACTCCCTATAAACTGGACCAATATCAAGACAGGGACAGGCTTCACAAGCCTTCCTATGACTCGTAGTTTGATACTACGACTAGTAGGTTGGCTCGTTGGGACTGTCCCAAGCTAAAATAAGTCAAGGCTAGAGGTACGAAACCCAGTACGGTTTGTGGTTCGCCACTACGAGTCGTACAATGCATTCATACAAAAGACCTAAATAGGGCCAAGTCTAGATGAGGCAGAATATTCCTTCCTATGACTCGTGGAATCGACCTATGGGTCATACCATGAGTCGTGGAAAAATATAGAGAAATTCGCAGTGGAGGGGCATCCTCAGACGACTCAAGGTACCAATCG
Source organism: Datura stramonium (assembly GCA_018107945.1). Classification (NCBI taxonomy): domain Eukaryota; kingdom Viridiplantae; phylum Streptophyta; class Magnoliopsida; order Solanales; family Solanaceae; genus Datura; species Datura stramonium. Next base: position 69,524 of record JACEIK010001397.1, read on the forward strand.
TACCTTTGTGGTATGAGTCGTACCTGTGAGTCATAATGTTCACATAGGATTTTTGGGACTTCATATGAGTCGTACCTCCAAGGTATAACCCGTACTATTGACCCGTGGTTAGATACTAAGAATTTCACATTTTGTTTTTCTTTTTCAGATATGGAATTCTAACTTTCTTCTCTACAGGTACAATGAACATGAAGCACAAAGCATTCAAAGAAACTGCCTAGAGGACATTAAATGATGAGACCTCTAAATCCGAGGAAGCAAGCAGTTCGCCTAGTGGATCAATTGAGGAATAACAGGTAGATACATCAGACACTGATGGAAACCGAACCACTAGGGCAAAGGCCAAAGCACAAGCCGTCGCAACTACTGCCAAATCTGCTGAAGCTCCCCAGTCTAAGGACGGAGCTAAAGAAGGTAACCAGGAGTTGATAACATTTAAAATATATTCTTAAATCAGAGAATAAACACGGTCGTGGTATCAAAACAAATAACCCGACGTGTGTCGTGGTCGAATCCCACGAGGACGAGGGAGTGACGAATTCGAGTGTGGATTGAGAAGTTGATTTTAGCTTGCACCATATAAATTTAAGATAAAACAAGGAAATAGGAGGGAGTAAACTTTGCAGAGAATTACACAAATTTCCTTAGTGAATTCAAACTAGAATGATCAGCTGAGTTGTAGATAATATTTGTAAAATACTAGAGGTGCGGTGTAGATAGAATACTAATCAGATTGGGATGGACCAGGTTAACTTCATAAGTTCAATATATGTAAATAATCTTGGGAAATAGGTATCCTCAGCTTTCCAGCCTATTGACTACCCCTAATTAGAATTTTCTCAAACTCTAGCTGTATTTTAACACACCCGAATTGATTTGGATCAACAACTTCACTATTCCTAGCTATTAGTTACTAATTAGGAAGGAGGAAATAATTTCACTCATTACTAACTTAATTTTACAACCTCACATCCATACCCACTACTAGAGTCCATTCCAATACTTATTCTCTCTCGAGCAACAATTAAGAATGTATAGATATACCCATATAATTATTAATGGATCTTCACTAATAGATTGAAAGGAATCTAGTAGATTTATACTTAATTGAACATTATTAATTAACTCTAGCAATACCCAATTCAATTAAGTATTCATCATCACACACCTCTAGTTAATAATTTTAGCTACTCATAGTCAAGAAATTCAAAAACACAATCATCAAAAGCATCATTGAATTTAATAAGAAGAGCAGATAAATCAAAAATACAATTATCCTTCAACTACAGCTGAAACTAAATAATACGAAAGAAGAAAAGATAGCAGAGTATCTTTTACAACTTTCAATCAAAATCCCCATTTATTAGCTAAAAAGGAAAGATGATGTGATGTGTACTTGTCTTATCTCTCAATCTCTCTATCTTCTCCCTCTTTGTTTCTCTACTTCTTCGGCGACGTACTTCTTTTTCTATTTATACCCTAAAAAGTAGGGTACTTTTCCTTCCTTTTTCAGCAATGGAACCAGCGAAGGCACCGTCGGTTTGCCGATGAAATTCGTGAACCGCCGGCTATTTGCTCTTCTTCTTCAGTCATTATTAGTGAACTTTAGCGGTTCACCCAGTGTTTCACCGATGCCAATACGGGAACCGACGTACCTTAAATGCCAATTCAAGACTATTCTGAGTGTAATTTGGCAACTAAACCGGCGTCCCGCCACAGGTGACTCGTGAACTACCGGCGGCATTCCTCTGACTAGGCAGTGACCTTCATCTTTTTAACCGGCGTTTCATCGGTTAACACCTGCGCTTCACCGGTTAACACCTGTGTTTCGCCACTTCTACTAATTTCCTCCATTTTACCCCCATTTTAGCTCTTTTCATCAAACTTAGGCACCTGCACACAATAAAAGTAAAAAGGGCATAAAATCCACATAATCAACTCGAGAACTAAGCAAAAACTCAAACTTTAGAGTCTAATGAGCTGGTAAATTACCAACTCATCAAACCCCCAAACTTGAATCATTGATTGTCCTCAAGTACTGCAATACTTTAATTATTGAGGAAGAGGTCACATTTCTTCACAATTAAAATTTGCCGACCACCTGGACTATGACAACCCAAAAATGCTCATAATGCTCACCAAAAAGGGAAGGAAACATCCTAAAAGACCAAAACACTAAAGGTGTTTCAAGAAGGAAACAACTTTATATCAAGTAATGCTTTTTGAAAGGAAACATAAACTACACACGGGCAATTCTCAAGCAAATAACACAAGTAGCATCTCAAGTTCTAACCACTGAATGTTCAAAGCTTTCCTTGGAGTTTGCACTCCTTGTTCTATGCCCATATGAACTCTAAATGCTCTTTCATCCATAAATGGAATGATTCCACTCACCAAATATAAGGATCCCTATTATCTTGACTTTTTGATGATTTGAATGCATACCAAGGATCAATTTGAAGAGAAACTCACACTCACTCTCCCAAAAGATATATTTATGCACACACTTGACCCATAGGCTTTCCCTGCATGTAATTCGCCACTAATGTAGAGTAGTTGCACCTAGAATCATTTAGGACTTTCGGGCTGTGATGTAGGCTTAATGTAAGGGTAGGATGAACATTTCCCTAATGTTTTTTGTGCCATGCCTTACAACACTTTTTCTCACTCAACCTCCTTTTTATTTCTTTTTTTGTTGATGCCTTTCATTTCTTTAATAATCCCCCTTATTACCCCTCTTTAGCTTCTACCACTAGCCTTATTACCTCAAGAGGGAACACCACTTCATACAAATAGTCTTTTTCTTTTTGAATTCTTCTTTTTTGCATTTTGACTAAAGGTGATGTTCCCTTTTCACTATGATTCTCGTCTTCCCCTTTTGTTTTTCATACCCCTAAACTTAGGCTCTTTCCTCATTTTTCACATTTTCTTTTCTCATTCCCTTTTTCTTAGGCCATGAGCGTTGCTTCAGCACTTGTAATCAGCATTTAGGGAGAATGGGGCCAAAAGAGATATTAAGAATGGTCTTGAGTCTTGTAATGTGGTTGGCCAGGAAAGGTTTTAAGGCTCAAAATTGGATAACAAGGATTAATGATCATGGAGGGCCTATGGTTGAAGCGGCTAGACAACTGAGGGCCTAAACTCATTTTCTTGGTGCAACTACATCTAAGATTTTGCCTTGAATCACATTTAGGGCAAGTTCTAGACAAGATGAAATGCACAAGATTAACAAAAACATCCTCTCCACACAAAGCATCCTTAAAGGGTCTACAAGAGTAATTTTTCAAAATAACACATCACATTAGGACATAAAATAGTTAAACATCATAAGTCAAGCAGGGAATTTTACAACATACGACCAAGATTTCCATGCTATGGTGTCAACACTTGCTCATTATCTTCATTTTCATGCCCTTGTTTTCACATTTTCATTCCAATCACAAGAAAAAAAAAATTTTAGTTGATGCCTCTTAAAACAACTTCACAACAAACTCCAAGTGACATAGAATTTCCCTTAAGAATGTCGCCACTCAATCCATCATCGGTAAAAGCCAACCCGGTTTGACAAAAATATTAACTAAAATAAAAGAATGCTCCTTGGGAAAGAACCGTGGTATAAGAAAAACCCTCAGAGTTTTAATTTCTACACTACTCTATTTACAATTGCAAAAATGAAACCCAATAAAAAAATATCAACACACAATTCACAAATTATCAAGTCAGAATAAATATTTAACTCCCCAAGGACAATAATCAATCCCTCCCCCAAATTTAAATCATACATCGCCCCCAATGGAAACTATAAGAAGGAAAAGAAGGTAAAAGAGATTTCCTGATCACATTTGCAATTAGATCTTGGCTTCCAAGTATAAGTGACAACATCAAAAACCCAACAAGTTGTGTCTTCTGTTGTAGGTGGCATGGGATCTGGTGGGAGTGTAACAGGTAGACCAGGGCCTGGTGTGATCCATCTGTCCATGAGGGTTCGAAGCTCATGATAAGATGTTGTTGCAACTCCCCCCGGGGCCCACGAAGGATCAACATCATACACCAAATGCATTTGAGGCGGAGGAGGTGGGCTATGGTGAATTTCTTCCTCATCATACATAATATCCCCTACATTGTGGTAGCCCATCCACCAATCATCTAGGGGACTTTTGGGTGCTTTGACTTGTGGTGGTACAGCCTCAGGGTCACAGGGCATTGGTTGGTCTGCATGTGCAGTAAATGTGGGCACCTCCTACTGCAATGTCGTCACTTCACTTTCAAGAGCATCCAATTTCAAGCATAAGTGTGTCAACTTGTCTTTGGCAGGCTGGAAGGATTTATTAAGGACACTTTGGATCATGGACGGGATAGCCTTGGATAATTGTACAAGTTGATTCTCATGCATCTCACCCCTTTGTGCAGTATTATGTAAATCCGAGGGCGGAGAAATTTAGGATGCGTTTGTGTTAGCTGGGGCAGTAGCTATGTGAGAAGATGCCACGGGTGATGGTGGAGTCATGTTCCCTACATACCTTGCAAACTTTATCATTGGGGCCTTATTGTCTGTCTTGGTGTCCAAAGTAATCACTCCATGGGCTTGTATAGTCTTATCCAATGAGCGCCACAAAGGACACTAAACCCTCAAAGACAACATACTTACCAAGGAAGGAAAGGGCAATGTTGTGGCTTGTTGTTTAGCTTTTCACCTGAACTGATCATCTATAATCTCTCCCACATTAATGTGAACATGCTTCATTATGCACGCAAGAAGAATCGCCACTTCAATAGGCACCTCTAATGTATTCCGAGAGGGCATCAACCTAGAAAAAACCAAATTTGACCACATGCAGGCATCAAAATTTAAATCATGCCTATGAATTAGGCCCTTGGAAACCTCCCATTGTGGTTGACATTGTGCAATTATGCGAGCTACCCTATGGAATTGGTTTGCCTTATCTGCTATCTTCTGACGGAGGATTGGATGCGGTGGGATTGGTTCCTCCAAATATAATGATTTGATTGCTTTAGGTGTGACCTGAACATCCTGCCCTCGCACCCAAACTGATGTCAGGTGTGGGACCACTTTAGTACGATCTTCCAGCTTCATTAGTTGTTTCTATGCTCTATATGATTGATAGAATTCCCACACTAGCTCGGGAAGTATTGGTTAACTGGTATGGTAAAGGGGCCCTAATCACGCATAACAATCTGGTGATATATGTCTGGGCATACAATTTTAAATGATTCCACATAAAATTTATCTTCTACATGGATAATGCATTTTTATTTGAAGGTTCTACAAAAATCCTCCTTGCCTTTCAGTCCAAATCTCTCTTGAGGGGTATTTGCAGGCACGGATGCTTGGCCTGTATGAGAATGCTGATTGGTAGACATAATGCTGCAAAAGTATGTTAGTAGTGGACAATAATATGTAGCTCAAAACTAAAGTAGTAGAGGGAACTTGGTGAGTGCTTCATGTGTCATCGGCGACTCGCTGGCGAGCCGCAGTCACATTCCGCGAGTCACTGTCGAATCGCCGGTTGACTCATAAAAGGGTCCAACACTTGGCATGGAAGCATCTCACCGGCAAACCACCACTGGTGATTCGTGCACTGCCAAATTGCATCTAAATATCTTCCACATCACCTTTATCTGACAACCACCTCATTATACTCATACTTAAGTGACAAAAGATAAGGGTACCCTTAAGAGAGGTGTCAATCAATCCATCATTGGGCAACCCACTTGGGTATGTAAAATGTACCCACATATCAGTCAACATAGCAAAGAAACACCCATACAGGTGGAACGAGAAAACAAAAACTAAACTCAAAGAACATGGGTGGAACAACATATTACAGACAAAATTTTGACTTTTTTAGCATGGGTGAGGAGATGCTTACCTTCAATGAAATGTGCTTGTGGAGATCTATGAAGGATACCCAAGATACAAACACTTTGAGGAATGTGAACAATTGCTTGGTATGGGGAATATTAGATGATGGCAGTGAAGAAGAATGGGTTATTTTTAGGGGAAAATGAGAGAATTTTGGGACTTTGTAGCTTTTTGTGGAGTTATGTCGTTTGGGCTTCTGTATTGGGAGTTGCATCGGTGATCGCCAAACTAGACCTGTGGTTCACTGCTGTGGCCGCCACTTGCATTACTTGAAACAAAATTCTGCTTTCCACATTGGCAGCTAATCAGCTCTTTGTGAATTTACCTGGTGATTCGCCGGCTGGTTTGCCACTTCTTCGTGGAACGTTTAGTGCACTAGAGGAGATCGGTGCCCTAGCAGCGCTTCATGAATTATTATCGGTGGTCCGTCGGTTCATTCGCATCTTTATTCTAAAATCATAAGTGCACTGGTTTTGTCGGCGTTGGAATCTACGCTTCAGGAGTTCTGAGCGGCGGTTCGCCGATTCGATTTCCATCCCATTGCTTCACCCGTCTTCACCTACAAAGAAAATCAAAAACAACAAAATACATAAGAATACAAATGCTTGGGTTTCCTCCCAAGAAGCGCCTTATTTAACGTCATGGCACGACGAGAGCCCTGGTCTATGGCTCCTCCAGATGCATCACCTCTGCTTGCTCTACTTCTTCCAACACTCCAAGATATCTTTTGGCCCTCTGGCCATTTACTTTGAACTTGCTCCCATTTTTATTGTAGAGTTCAATGGCTCCATTTTTGTACACTCATGAGATACCTTGAAGGGAACTGACCATTTAGACTTTAACTTCCCAAGGAAAAGCTTCAGTTGAGAATTGAATAGCAACACCTATTCCCCCGGAATAAAATTACACTGCAACACTTTTCTTATCATGATAATGTTTCATTCTGGCCTTGTAAATTACTGCATTTTCATATTCCTTCATTCTAAACTCTTCCATCTCCTGTAAATTGTGGATTCGACCTTGGATAACTTTTCCCTATTCGAGGTTCAAACTTTTCAACGCCCATAAGGCTTTGTGTTCCAGCTCCACCGGGATGTGACATGCTTCACCATACACCAGCTAATAAGGATACATCCCAATTGGTGTTTTAAATGCAGTCCTATAGGCCCACAATGCATCATCTAACTTTTGTGCCCAATCAGTTCGGTTCAAATTGACTGTTTTAGTCAAGATGGACTTTATTTCCTGGTTTGAAACTTCCACATGTCCGTTGGTATATAGATGACATGGAGTGGCCACTTTGTGCTTTACACCATATTTAGCTAGTGGTGTGCTGAACACTCGATTTCAAAAATAATACCCTCCATCACTAATGATAGCTATAGGGGTACTGAACCACAAGAAGATATATTTCTTTATTAAAGATTTGACACTCCTTGCCTCATTGTTTTGTAATGCTACAGCTTCTACCCACTTGGAAACATAATGAATAGCCACCAATATGTATCTGTTCCCAGAAGAGCTTACAAAAGGACCCATGAAGTCAATCCCCCACATGTAAAATAATTCAACCTCTAAGATCGGGGTCAGCGGGAATTCATGTCTCCGCGAAATACTCTCTGTCCTTTGGCATCGATCGCATTGCTTCACAAAGTCATGTGCATCCTTATATAAGGTGGGCCAATAGAATCCGCATTGCAACACCTTGGCTGTGGTTCGCACATTTGCATAATGACTACCCACAAGAGAGGAGTGACAAGCTTCTAAAATTGGAAGTATCTCCACTTCTGTAACACACCATCGTACTAACCTATCAGCACGGCTTCAGAAGAGGTAGGGTTCGTCCCAAAAGAAGTTTCGAACATCATGCATGAATTTCTTTTTTTGTTGATAATCCAAACCTTCGGGCCCAATATTGCTAGCCAGGTAATTAGCGAAATCCACAAACCATAGGGTCAGGTCATGGGTTTTAGCTTAAGATTTGCTCATCCGAAAAGCATCATTGATCTCTTCTTGTGTGCTTAGCGGCCCATTTTCTTCAAGGCGCGACAAATGGTCGGCCACTTGATTCTTGCAGCCCTTAGTATCTTTCACTTCAAAATCAAATTCCTGTAACAACAAAACCCACCTGATCAATCTTGGTTTAGCATCTTTCTTGGCCATTAACAACCTGAGTGTTGTGTGATCCGTGTGCACCACCACTTTGGTTTCAAGCAAGTACACCTAGAATTTTTCGAATGCAAACACAATGGCTAAGAGCTCCTGTTCAGTCACTGCATAATTTGTTAGGGCATTGTTCAAAGCTTTACTGGCATAGTAGATTGGATAGAAGATTCTATCTCTTCGTTGACCAATGACTGCTCCTACTGCTACTCCACTTGCATCGCCACATAAGTTCAAACAGCTTTGACCAATCGGGTGCTACAATGATTGGTGAAGAAATTAATCTCGCCTTCAACTCCACAAAAGCTTTTAAGGACACCTCATCAAAGTGGAATGTTGCCTTTTTTCCAATAGTCAAAATAGGGGATGGGCTATTTTGGAGAAATCTTTAATGAAGCGAAAATAAAGCCCGCATGCCCGAGGAAACTCCTAACACCTTTTACAGTATATAGTGGGGGTAGCGAAGCAATGGCATCCACTTTGGCTTGATCTACTTCAATCCCCTTTTCAAAAATTTTGTGTCCCAATACAATCCCTTCTTTGACCATGAAGTGACACTTTTCCCAATTGAGGACCAAATTTGTCTCCGTACATCTCTCCAATACCTAATCTAAATGTGACAGGTAGTCATCAAATGAGTTCCCAAAAATTAAGAAATTGTCCATAAAGACTTCAATTGAGTCCTCCACCATGTCAAAGAATATGGACATCATACATCGTTAATGTGGTCATGGCATTGAAAAGACCAAAAGGCATTCATTTAAATGCAAATGTACCATAAGGGCATGTAAAAGTGGTTTTCTCATGATCCTCTGGTGCAATTGAGATTTGGTTGTATCCGGAGTATCCATCGAAGAAATAATAATATTCCTTGCACGCTAGATGATCCAATATTTGGTCAATGGATGGCACTGGAAAATGATCGTTCTTTGTCCAAGAGTTTAATTTACGATATTCCATACAAACTCTCCACCCCGTGACCGGACGAGTGGTTATCAACTCATTTTTTTCATTTGGAACCACCATAATTCCCCTTTTTTTGGGAACACACTGCACCGGGCTAACCCAACTACTATCCGCAATGGGATACACTACCCCTGCATCCAGCCATTTAATAGTCTCTTTCTTGACCACCTCTTGCATAGGTGGATTCAACCTTCTTTGATGTTCGAATGATGGGCTGCAATTTTCTTGGAGGTTAATCTTGTGGGTGCAAATCCCCGGAGGGATGCCAATGATATTAGTTGTTGACCATCAGATGGCTCGAATGTGCCTCTTCAACACATCAATGAGTTTATCTACCTATAATAGTGTACGTTTTGTTGAGATGATAACCGGTAGTGTCTTGTTCTCCCCTAGGTATACATATTTGAGATTATTGGGCAAGGGTTTGAGCTCCAACTTTGGTGGTGACACAATAAAAGGCTGTGACGGAGGGGTTGTATGATTCTTTAACTCAATATCTAGCTTTCTTAGTGGGAATGAATAATTTCTTACCACCTTATGAACATGATAGATCTATTTGAGTTCCTCACCTTTCAGAAAAACATCTACCATCAGGTCTTCAATAGCCTCTTCCTCCATTTCCCACTCTTAAACATCATCATCCATAATGTCCTTCCTTGGGGCGGTGTTGTTTGCTGCTATTGGAGTCGCCATTTGAAATGTCAATTTCATCCTTTCCTCCAATTGTTGAATAAGAACCTCATGACTCTTTACCGTGAAGGTTAGATCCAAATGTTTACTCCATAGATCTTGAACCCCCTTTTCAGTTGCAAGCACCTTTTCAAGAACTACTTCAAGAGTATTTTCCATGTGAGGTGGAAGTACCTTAGTGCTCCCCTAACTGCTGGTATCGATAAACTGAACATTGTTCCAACTTTGGTTCCCCTAATAGCCATCATCATAATTCTGAACGGCATTACTATTTTTAGTATGGAAACCCTTCACATAACTCGTCAAAAGCTCCATTTGCTTCATCATGTCTAGCAGTATTGCGTCCTTCTTCTCCTCCCTATGCCATATTTTGTCCACTAGCTTAGTGGTTTCCAAACAACGTAACCCCTTTGGGTAATGTGACCATTCTCCGGCACTCGGCTTCACCTGCACACCCTAAATTATCAGCGGCCACTATGGTGTTTACCAATTAAACTTAACAATCAATCACAACATCATAAAAAGCTAATCCCCGGCATCGGTGTCATTTTTGATAATATCCAAAATATATACTTAAATCAAAGAATTTACACGGTCGTGGTATCTAAACAACTAACCCGACGAGTGCCTGGGTCGAATCCCACGAGGACTAGGGAGTGATGAATTCAAGTGTCGATTGAGAAGTTGATTTTAGCTTGCACCGTATAAATTTAACATAAAACAAGGAAATGGGGGGAGTAAACTTATAGAGAATTACACAAATTTCTTTAGTGGATTCAAACTAGAAAGATCGGTTAAGTTGTAGAAAATATTTGTAAAATACTAGAGGTACGGTGTAGATGGAATACTAATTAGATTGGGATGGATCAACTTAACTTCATAAGTTCAATAAATGTAAATAATCTCAGGAAATAGGTAGCCTCAACTTCCCATCCTATTGATTACACCTAACTAGAATTTTCTCAAACTCTAGCTGCAATTTAACACACCCAAATTTAATTGGATCAACAACTTCACTATTTATTTCTATTAGTTGCTAATTAGGAAGGAGGAAGTAATTTCAGCCATTACTAGCTTAATTTTACAACCTCACATCCATACCCACAACTAGATTCCCTTCCAATACTTAATTATTCTCTCCCGGGCAACAAGTAAGCAAGTATAGATAGATCCATATCATCAACAATGGATATTCATTAATAG
>JACEIK010001397.1:135088-156112 GCA_018107945.1 Datura stramonium
TCTAAGCAGATAGTTTATCTTTTTTTTTTTTTTGTTATTAATATTTTTTTAAAATAATTACTTCGAGCAATCTTTTAGATGAACAGATAATGTAAAATAAAATTACATTATTTATATATAGAAGTTAAACTCACATAGTCCATTAAAACATTGAATTAGTAATATAAAAAAATAAAATATTTTACTTGTTATAGCATATAATTAAGATACACTGATCACAATGAAAAAATCAATTGAACAATCAATATATATAAGGACAATTCTTTTTTTATGCAGTGGCTGAATTTTAACTTCTTGTTGCACATTACATGCCTCATTAATGTAAACGATTTTACCATTTTGTATTGAGAAGTATAAAATAGTTCCATCTTCATTGTTTAATTTTAATTTGAACTTGTAAGGTTGTGAATCTCCAAGCTGAGTTAGCATATGCTCAAGCTCGCCTTTCTACATTGCACCAACTCCCTATGTCGTCGCAAAGTCCAATTACTCCGACAAGTCTGCAATCAACGAGCACTATGGAGTATCCTCAAATAGACATAACTGCAGGTTTAAGTGACGTGTTAGATCAAGAACTGGAGAACTGTTAGCTCGAGAGTGTGTCAAGACACTTACCTGGAGTTAGATTCAGGCCTTAATCCATGAAGATGTGTGTGCTCCATCATGATCATTTAACTCCCTTTTGTCTATATTTAATTTTGTTGAGTATGCTAACGGTGATTGTATGCGTGCTTGTTTTTACTTGCTGAATATTTTTGTCTTTTGCCTAAGCGAGTTCTATCCAATTCTCCAATGAGGCTAATACGGTGTTTTAAACTAAGTATTAACTTTTTTCATAAATAAAAGCTCTCTGTACAAAGTAGTTTGTACCGGTTAGTCTCGATAACGGTCGTTTCTCTGCCCTCTTTTGGGGGCACTGTAGCTCACATCGATCTTCATGAGGACACCGGCCTTAATCCCACCAGCACATCTAATTGAGAATAAGGATAGAATAAGTGAGCATACTCTACCTCTAAAAGCAAATTCGAAAAAATCTTCATATATTGATGCAATTGAGACTTCAACAGTCTCGAACCCTTACAAGAATCGATATGGAAGTTCTAATGTAAAAGCTCAATAATTCATTCTCAATGGAATGTTGATGAAATCTGCCTCATGAGTTGTTAATCCATGTTGAGGTGGCATGATGATATAGCCGTTGATTTATGTTTTATTTAATTTGCAGAAGATATTAAATATTTTCTAGATAAGTTTTAGTTATGAATTTCCTAGTCTTTAGGCATATAGCTGCTGGTAGATTAGTTCCTATTTATTAGAAAGTTTCTGTTTCAGTCATTTACTACAGATCTGTTAGGATTTCTCTATATTTAAAAAGCTCTTCCTTCAACTTAATAATATAACTCTCCTTTTCCTCTTTGTTGATTTGTTTTTCATTTGTTAAACATCAACAAATTGGTATCAGAGCCCCTCTTCTTAAGGGATTTGTGAGTGTAGTCTGAGTGAAGTATGATAAAAGGTCCCATCTCTATTTCCTGAAAAGCCATCAGAACACATGAAAACAAAAAATTCTTCTGGTTCTTTTGCTTCTTCTCCATTAGTGTTTGATGGAGAAAATTACTAGGTAGGCGCTATCAAGATGCAAACTCACATGGAGGTATGTGATCTATGAGAAGCGGTAGAGGAGGACTACGAAATTCCTACTTTATCTGGCAATGTAACAGTGGCTCAGATCAATCTTCACAAGGAAAGGAAGACAAGGAAATCCAAGGCGAAAGCTTGCTTATATGCTGCATTTTAACCACAATATTTTTCAGTATCATGACACTGTAATCGGTAAAAGCAATTTGGAGTTTTCTCAAAGAAGAATGCCAAGGGGATAAGAGAATCAAAGGTAGGAAAGTGTTAAATATCATCACAGAATTTGAGATGCAAAGAACGAAAGATTCTGAAATTGTCAAGGACTACTCAAATAGGCTTCTTAATATTTTGAACAAGGTAAGAATGTTGGGGCATAAGCTTCCTGATAGAAGAGTTGTTGAGAAAATTCTTGTTACATTACCTGAGATGTTTGAACCAACCATTGGTTCCTTAGAAAATACTAAGGATCTGTCAAAGTTCACTTTGGTAGAACTACTAAATACATTGCATGCACAAGAACAAAGAAGGTTAATGAGACAGGAAGGGTCAGCAGAAAGTGCATTTGTTACGTCCCGAGCCTGCACCTTAGATGTGGCTGACACTCAGACCATGAATGGTCCAAGCGAACCCTTAGCTTGGTTTACTACTAACTGAGAATACAATAAAGTATAGCGGAAGCAATAACTGTAATGAGCTCAATTTAATATAATAAGATTTATTAACTAAAACTAAAAATAATATTAAAAAACAATATTTATGACTCAACTAGTGAGTAGTCTATGAAGCCTCTAAATCTGAAAGATAGATGCCGGGACAAAGCTCCCATGACTGCCTTAAGCACTACAAAAAATAAAGTAAACATGACTGGGATTCTCCGGAAGTAGGAGGCCTCACCAAAGCTGAAAAGAGGAGATACTAGTAATGCGTCTACAACCGGTCTAGTCTACCTGAATCTGCATCATAATAAAATACAGCACCAAATGGCATTAGTACTATTGAATATACAGTATGTAAAATGGCTGAATGAAACAACAAGTAAGCAAGAATCTCTGAATTGAAAGAATAATCTGATTGGATCTGATACTCTGAATGATGCATAAAAACAAAAGTATGATACATGTTTAAATAGTTATGCAATAAAACTATACATCAAAATAAGCTCTAAAAAAAATACATGTGTGTATATATATATACACACGTTATTTAGGAGCTTCTCATAACCAACATACATTAAGAATGAGCACATAATGTCCAACTTCTTGCCCAAGTTGGTAGAGCTGTCCAAATCCTTGCAAGGGCAGGGACGAACTAAACTGTGGATAACCCTTATCAGGGATTATTTGAGGAGTCACCCGAATCAACGACACGACCCTAACCTGCGCTAGCTATGTAGTTCTAGAGCTTAGGGGTTACCTGAAGCCTTTACCTATCTCGGTGCTAAATAATCCTTCCAAAAACTATGCTTATATAAATATGCCTATCAGAGATAGTTGAAAAGATTTTTTATAAATCACTTTAGCTATAATTATAATAGATGTTTTAAAACTCTCTTTGAGCCTCTGTACTAAAAAATCTGTGTAAAACTTGTGAGCTCCTTGCTCAAACTCTTTATTTCAAAAATAAGACTTCACTTCATTTTTTAAAATCATTCTATAAACTGAACTAACTGTCTAAGATCCATTTATGAAAACTCTCTAAAGATATGCTCTTAGTCAAGAAAATAATCCATATATCTAATATTATAAAGCTTTCAAAACTATGAATTTTCATATGCTTGGGGTTCATGGGACAAGAGGACATGAACCATAATCTGATCAAAAGAATAGGGACATCATCAATAATCATGAGTGTAAAGATTAAATCAATAATCAAGAGAGCAAGAATTTAATCAATAGTCAATAAATATACAACACTATGTAATAAGAAATCAACAATGAAATAACTCGATTAGTAGGGAAGAAGACCAAATAATAGAATTTGGCAAAAATTCTAGCTTTGAACTTCAAAAGAATCTTACTAGAGATTTAGGACATGAGGAATAATGGAATTCCTCACTAAGGTTAGTCTTACATACCTGTAATGATGAGCTCTTGACTCTATCTTGAGAATTCCTAGATGAAGATCCCTGACTTCCTTGAGAACTTTGAGAAATAATGATTCTTAATTGTACAATGTTATGTGAGGGAATGAGAGTTTAGACTATGAAAACCCCTTTAATATCCCTCTTAGAAAACCTAAAATGACCTGTTTGAGGTGGTAAAAGTTTAAGAAGTTACTAAAATAAACTTAGGAATTCATCTGGAGAAACTACTGCCTAGTGATGACGAGTCATTGCCATGAGTCATTGTGTCTGACCACGACTCGTGGTGACCTTCCAAGGTCACTAAAGCACATTGATCAATTTCTGATCTTCACACCACAGAGGGACAGGATGAGTCATCCTTTGTCACAACGAGTTGTGAATCCACCCCTGATCATTGGAGCAAAATTGGACACTTTCTGAACCTCATACCACAACCAGACAAGACGGGTCGTTACTTGGTACAATGGATCGTGGTTTGGCTCGTGGTACCTGGGAAGAAAAATGTCAAGTTTTAGGACTTTGTCTAGGTCGCTCATGATGTGTTATACCCCGAAAGCCCAAAGATTAGATTTGGGAGTTGAAACGAAGAAAAGTTAAAAACTGGCACCAGGCATAGAACGAGTCATAGAATGATTCGTTGGTGTAGCCCACGAGTCGTGATGTGACTCATGGGGAGGCCAGTGATGGAAAATTTGGGAAAAAGGATTTCCACGGACTTGACCATGACTCGTGGTCAGGCCCCACGAGTCGTTGTGTCAGTCGTGGGGTAAGTAAGGAAAGAAAAGAGAAGAAGGAAGGAGGTGCACTCAATGGGAGGACCCCACGAGTCGTGGTCAATCCCTACAATTCGTGGGGTGAGTCGTGGTCAAGCATGGAAGGTTTTTGTTGAAGCTTAGGTAGTGCACTTCACGGATAGTGACCACGAGCCGTGGTCACCAGGAACGAGTCGTGAGGTTGCTCGTGACGAGCCCTGGTGATCAGATGAGCAGTGTACTTGACAGACGACTCCATGAGTCATGGCCCAGGGTAACGAGTAATTAGGTCCCTCGTTGGGACCACCTGACAGTTATTTTCTGCGAATTTATTAAGGGCTTTTTCGTAATTTCTAAGTTCCTAGGGCCTAAACTACGTTGTTTTGAGTTATGTATAGTGACTTTTAAAGGGGTTAAGTTCATTATTAGGCCTTATTCGTTCATGCATGCAAGGTAGAAGACTTGAGAGGGTGATCAAACCTAGCATTCATCAATTTCCTTTTAATTTCTTATTGGGCATCTAAGAAAGTGTAAGAATCAACTACCAACAGGTATGTAGGGTTATGAATGGGTGACTCCCTTCACACCCATACCCAATCCCTCTCTAAAGTATGAAATTCCTTTGTCTACTCTATGGGGTTTTAACCCAAATGCATGAATCTTCTATTTTTATACATGAGTATGATTTAATTATGATTCTACTGTTGAATTAGAAAGCATGGGCAATTTTTATAGTGTTTTCAATTTAAACTCATGTCTCTGGTCTATAAATTTAAAAGCCCATTGATGAGATGTTCATGAAAAATAAGATTTATGATGAATATATGATGATGAGAAGGTATGATTAAAAATATGTTTTGAAGCTACCCATGTTTCCAATTCAATGAGAATTGAGTATTTCTAAGTATGATAAAGCTTTGGAAAATGCCCACATGTTAAGTATGAATGATGATTTTCCCCAATTGAGTTTACCAAATTGTTTTGCAGTGAAGTCTCCCAATTACATTTTTAGCTCGTGGTATGTTTTAAGTTTAAGCCTTTCATATGTATAGCTTACCAAATAGTTTTTGAGTGAAGACTCCCAATTATATTTTCAGCTTGTAGTATGTCTTGAACTAAAGCTTCTCATATGCATGATTTCATATTTAAGATGTATTTGAGTATTGAGCTTCGTCATTGGACGATGTTGAACTTCATTATTAAATGATGTAGAGCATATGCATGTTTTTGGGAGTAATGTCTAGCACCGAGCAGGCTAAGGGTCGATCACCATGTACCTCAGAATTATGCGCCAACGTAAGTTGATACTATCATATATATTACTTTGGGACCTTCCTTGTGAGCTTCCCCTGACCGAATGGGCCTTCAACTTGATATCGATATCATGGTATCGTCCCTAGCCCTGGCAAGACTTTGGAAAGCTCTACCTACTTGAGTTTGATAGTTGAGACCACGTAAGCTCTATTGTGGTATGTCGGTTAAAAGATGAGTCTCCCATTGTTCCTCATGATTTCAGGTATGCATATCCATTACTCATGAGATTTATGTAAATTCATGTTCTAAAGAAGGTTTGACTCAATGTTCAACTTTACTTATGAATGTCAGAATTCAGCTTTGAGTCAACCGATTCAGTTATGATGTTATGAAGTTATGTCATGTTATGTTATGAAGAGATCATGATTTCAGAAAGAATGTATGCAAGCTCTACTCTCAGATTCTTAATGTTTATGTTTACATTATGAATTGGTTTAAATGATTTTACTTACTTTAGCGATTTTACTTATCTTATATACTCGGTACATTCCATGTACTGACTGCATCTCTATGCTGTATCATTTCATGATATAGGACCCGGCTCTCAGGTTCATCCCCCCTCGTAATCAACTTATTAGAGTTAGCATTCATATTATTGGTGAGTCCTCATCTCCCAATGTTATACCCCGAGAACTCAAAGATTGGACCCGGGAGTCGAAATGGAGAAAAAACTAAAATTCTAGGTTGCAGGTACAGAATGAGTCGTTAGACGACTCGTGAGGAAATCCCTCGAGTCGTTAGGTGAATCGTGGGGAGGCTTGGGAGAGTTGGAAAATGTTTAAGGAAAATTAGTCCCCACAGGCATGGGAATGACTCGTGGTCAGACACCACGAGTCGTTAGGTCAACCGTGGGGAGAAGGTGTATGAAAATGGAAAAAGCAAGGCAGTGTACTTCACGGAAGGAGACCACGACTCGTCATGTTAGGCAACGAGTTGTGGTATGAGTCTTTGGGTAAAATATGCATAAATTGGTATAAGGGAGACAATGTACTCAATGAGCCAAGTAACGAGTCGTTTGGGCATATCATGAGTCATCAGGTAGAAGTTAATTTCCTACGAGTTAGTAAGAGCTTTTTCATAAATTCTTAAGATCCTAAGGCCCAAACTATGACGTTTTGGGTTATGAATACGGAAATTTAAAGGGGTTAAGTTCATTTTTCACCTCATTCATTCATGCATGCAAGTTAGGGGAAGTGGGAGAGTGATTCAAGCTTAGAACTCATCAATTCATACAAATTTCTTCTTGGGTTATCAAGGAGGTTAAGAACTAGCAATTCCAGGTATGTAATGTTATCAATGGGTGATTTCTTCCACACCCATGTCCCTCCTCTATGATTTTACTTAAAATTTATTAAAAACTCATTGGGGTTCATAATTGATTTATATGGAATCTAATGATTTGATTATGGATTTTATGATTTTAAAATCTTATCATAATCTATGGGTTTTAATTCAACTTTTGGTGTTTTAAATTATTTATAATACTATTGATTTGGAAGTTCTATGCATTTAAGCCTAAATATGCATGCCTCATGATGGATTGATTTATGATCTAATTACCTATTGATGATATTTATAAACCCAACATGAATTATGATTTAAATCATGAATTTATTATGTTACCCATTATGATTTTATGAAATTCAAGCTATATGCATGATTTACGAGTATGTATGAGCCTTATGAATCATGAATTATGTTTTGGCCGACTCACAGGACTTATGTCATGGCTAGTTCAAGTATGTACAAGCATGTTTATGATTATCATGATTTAACTAGCCCATGAATTCATGTAAGTATTACTATGAGCACTATATATGTTTTGGAAGTAGTATTGAACACCGAGTAGGTTCGGGGCCTAGGTTCTACCCCGAATATCATAAACTACGTGCCACCGTAGGTATGTTGGGACCTCCTATGGGACTGTCCCCAGCACAAATGACCCTTTTCACGGTGATATCACACTTTCATGGTTCTACCTTTGGCAAGGTACAAACACCCTTTCGACTAGGGTTACAAGCCGGGCTTTATGTGTGCTCATATGGGGTATGTTGGTTAAGAGAATCTCTCGTTGTTCCTCATGATTTATGCATATTTATGATTATGTATATTGGCTCAAGTCATGTTAAATAAAGCTTTTCTCTTATGATTATGATTATTATTGTATTACGAATGTTTTGAAAACCTTGAGCCTTATTTTATGTTACGATGTTTACGATATAAGCATGAGGTCCTACTCTTTTGATCATTTATGAGAATTTATATATTTTAAATGTCCGTTTTATTTACCTTGCATACTCAGTACATTCTAAGTACTGACCGCATACTTTCTATACTGTATCGTTTCATGATACAGGACCCGGCTCCCCGGCTAACCCTCCTCAGCGGTGTTTCAGAGATTTCTACCAGCGTACTTGGTGAGCCATCATGTTCCGAGGGCTATATACTTACACTCTATGCTTTTCCTTCAGTTCCTGTTTTGTTGGGTTAGTTGGGGAGTTGTCCCATCCACCTGTTTTTCATGGCTAGAGGCTTTTCAGAATACTAGAAGTATTCAGCCGTCGTGTATGGATAGTTGTTGTCCTTTCTCCACATTTATGATATGTTTATGTTTTCTTATGTTGAGTCTTCTGCTTATGTGAGTGAATTAGATGCAAGCTCATGCCATGGGTTGACTTGGGTCTCTTAGGGCTCCTTGTCTCGTGTCTACGGTACGGGTGTACGTTTGGGTCGTGACACCCAAGGACTAGACTATCCAGATTTCCTTTATGTATTTTAGTTTCAGTTTTTGCTGAGTTAGTTGGGGTCTTGTCCCATCAACTCGTCATGTTTAAAGGCTTTTCAGACATATGTATGAATTCAGCTTCGAATTTTGTAGTTTGATGTTATGTTTAAGTTTATACTTTCTCTATGAATATACTGTTGATTATTCAGTTTCATTGATCGAGTTAGATGTATGCTTATGCCATGGGTCAACTTGGGGCCTCTCGGGACTCCATGTCCCGTGTTGCAATCCGAACCTCCATTCGGGTTGTGATAAACTTGGTGTCATAGCCATAAGTTTGAAGTATCCTAGGGTGTCTAAAAGCCGCATTAAGTAGAGAATTTTTCATGGGTGTGAAACATTCCACACTTATGACGAAGAGGCTACGAGAATTTTAGTAAATGTTCCCTTCTTTCATGATCTATGTCGTGCAATGAACAGTCTTTCTATTCTTCTAATTCGTGTTATTCGCGATTGCAATGGATCCCAGAAGAATGAATGGTAGGAGAAATGGGAATGGTGAAGGCCACGAGGATGGCAACGGTAACGGGAACCAACAAGCCCCACCAGTTCAGGAACCCCAAGCACCGGAGCCAGTTGCTCATGCTGAGTTTCGGGCCGCTATTCAAATGCTTGCGCAGGCCTTGACCGCTCAGGTCAATCAGTAGGCCGTTGCACATGTTTCACAAAATGGAAATGCAACGACGACTCGACTCAAAGACTTCTTGAGGATGAACCCGTCGGAGTTCCTTGGGTCCAAGGTAGATGAGGACCCACATGAGTTCATAGCTGAGATTGTCAAGATCACCCAAGTCATGGGGGTGAATAGGAGTTGAGTGTGTAGAGTTGGCCTCGTATCAGTTGAAAGGGGTCGCGCATATCTGGTTTCGCCAATGGAAGGATAGCAGGGTCATCGGAGCAGGCCCTGTCACTTAGGAAGAGTTTCATGTTACATTCTTAGATCGGTTCTTCCCTCTTGAGATGAGGGAGCTGAAGGCATCCGAGTTTGTAAATCCAAAGCAAGGGATAACGAAAGTACATGCGTATGCCCTAGAGTTCACTCACCTATCAAAGTATGCCCAGAGATAGTGGTGGATCAGCGAGCGCGACTGAGTAGATTCATTCATGGAGTAGGGGGCTATTTGGACAAGGATTATAAGACCGCTATGCTCCATCAGGATATGGATTTCCCTCGAATAGTTTTGTACGCCTAGCAGATCGAGGCGGCACATATGAGAGAGAGGGAGGCCAAGAGGGCCAAAACCAATGACCACACATTCTCACAACCGAGGTCAGAAGGTGGGCACCGACAGCAAACCCACTAGAGATCATCAGCCCCAGCATTATTAACATTGAGTGTGCCATCCAGACCGAGGTATGATCAGAGGAGGCAAGCATCAAGATCTAGGGGTCAGAGTAGCAGACTCGCAAATTCTAGCATCCCAGCTTATTGCAGAGTGGTCAGGGGCACACGGGCTAGTGCTTGGCAGGTTTAGGTGCTTGTTTCGGGTGTGGGAAGCTCGAAACATGCTTAGAGATTGCCCAGCAGTAGGACAGGATCAGGTTGTGGGTCGAGGCCCAGCTTATAGTTTAGCAGCCCCTCCCGCACGCTTAGCACATCAGGGGGCATCTACCAGTATAGCTGGCGGTCAGTGTCAGAACAGATTCTATGCCTTAGCATCCCGTCAAGAGTAGGAGGTATCCCCAGATGTGGTCACTGGTATGTTACGAGTTTTCCATATTGATGTTGATGATTTATTAGATCTGGGGACTACCTTTTCTTTTGTGACACCTTATGTGGCCAGTAACTTCAAAGTTAGTCCCGAAGTCTTGTCAGAACCCTTCTCAATTTCTACTCCAGTAAGTGACTCAGTTATATCTAGAGAGGTATATAGAGGTTGCCTAGTCTTAGTCCTTCAGAAGGTGCTCAACATATTTGATAAAGTTAGCCATGACCGATTTTGATGTAATTCTCGACATGGATTGGCTATTTGCATGCTATGATTCAGTTAATTGTAGAACCCGGGCAGTAGAGTTCAGATTTCCGGGTGAACCAGTTTTAGAATAGAAGGGTAGTTTAGTTGTTCCTGTAGGTCGTTTCATTTCCTACCTTAAGGCTAGAAAGATGATATTTAAGGGTTGTGTGTACCATCTAGTTAGGGTTAAGGATGTTGAGTCCGAGACCCTGACTATCCAGTCAGTTTCAGTAGTACGTGAGTATCTAGAGGTCTTTCCTAACGATTTGCCAAGTGTTCCTCTGAGCGGGAGATTGATTTTGGTATTGACCTTCTTCCTGACACGCAGCCTATATCCATTCCTCTTTACAGAATGGCCCCAGCCGAGCTAAAGGAGTTAAAGAGCAGTTGAAGGACTGGTTAGATAAGGGTTTCATTAGACCGAGCAAGTCCCCATGGGGTGCACCAGTTCTCTTTGTCCGAAAGAAAGATGGTTCTCTTCACATGTGTATTGATTATTGGCAATTGAACAAAGTCACCATCAAGAATAGGTATCCTCTACCCAATATTGATGATTTATTTGACCAGCTTCAGGGTGCCAAGTGTTTCTCAAAGATAAATCTCAGATCCGGGTATCGTCAGCTCAGAGTTCGGGAGAGTGACATCTCGAAGACAACCTTCAGGACGCGGTATGGTCATTATGAGGTTGTAGTTATGTCTTTTGGACTAACGAATGCTCCTGCAACTTTTATAGACTTGATGAACAGGGTGTTCAAGCCATACCTGTACATGTTTGTGATTGTGTTTATTGATGACATCTTGATATACTCTCGGAACGAGGAGGAGCATGCCGCTCATTTGAGAGTAGTGCTTCAGACTCTCAAGGATCATCAATTATATGCAAAATTCAGCAAGTGTGAGTTTTGGTTAAACTCCATAGCATTTTTGGGCCATGTGGTATCAAGTGAGGGTATAAAGGTGGATTCTCAGAAAATCAAGGCGGTGAAGAATCGGCCTAGACCGGTGAACCCTTTAGATATTCGAAGTTTCTTGGGTCTAGCCAGCTATTATCCAAGATTTGTTGAGGGTTTCTCATCTGTTGTAGCACCTTTGACCAAATTGACTTAGAAGAAGGTGAAGTTCCAATGGTCGGAGACTTGTGAGAAAAGCTTTCAAGAGTTGAAGACTCGACTTATTTCAGCACCGGTGTTGAACCTACCCGAGGGTACCAAGATATTCATGGTATATTGCGATGCTACAAGGATCGAACTTGGGTGTGTATTGATGCAACATGGGAAAGTCACATCCTACGCCTCTAGACAGTTGAAAGTTCATGAGAAGAATTATCCGGCTCATGATCTTGAATTGGCAGCGGTGGTATTCACCTTAAAGAAATGGTGACATTATTTGTATGGGTTCCACGTGGATGTATTTACGGACTACAAGAGCTTGCAATATGTGTTCACGCAGAAAGATCTCAATCTTCGGCAAAGGAGGTGGTTGGAGCTACTCAAGGACTATAATATGAGTGTCCTTTACCATCTAGGTAAGGCTAATGTGGTAGCGGACACACTTAGTAGACTCTATATGGAGAGTGTGTCCCATGTGGATGAGGGGAAGAAGGAGTTGGTGAAGGATGTGCATCGACTCGCAAGGTTGGGAGTTAGGTTGGTCAACTCGACCGATGATGGAGTTTTTGTGCAGAACGGATCAAAATCGTCCTTGGTGACTGATGTGAAAGCTAGACTAGATAAGGACCTAATTTTAGTAAAGTTTAAAGAAGCCGTTTAAAATCAAAAGGTAGAGGTCTTCTCCCAAGGGGGAGATGGCGTGCTTCGGTACCAGGGTTGCCTATGTGTTCTGGATATCGATGATTTGAGGAGCCGGATGTTATATGAGGCTCATGGATCTAGGTACTCTATCCATCCAGGTGCCACCAAGATGTACCGTGACTTACAGGAAATCTATTGGTGGAATGTCATGAAGAGGGATATTGCAGAATTCGTAGCCAAGTGTCCGAACTGTTAGCAAGTAAAGGTTGAGCATCAGAGACCGGGAGGTGTACTTTAGGATATCAGCATTCCTACTTGGAAGTGGGAAGAAATTAATATGGATTTCATCACGGTTCTGCCTCGTACTCATCGACAATATGACTCCATTTGGGTTGTGGTAGACCGGTTGACCAAGGCTGCACATTTTCTACCGATTAAGACCACGGATTTGGCGGAGGATTATCCCAAGCTATATATCCGAGAGTTAGTTCGATTGCATGGAGTGCCCTGATCCATCATTTCTGACAGAGGTACTCAATTCACCTCTCAGTTTTGGAAGTCTTTTAAAAAAGGACTTAGTACACGAGTTAAGCTCAACAAGGCATTTCACCCGCGAATGGATGGTCAAGTGGAGCGAATAATTCAGACCCTCGAGTACATGTTGAGGGCATGCGTGATTGACTTCAAAGATGGATGGGATGCTCACTTTCCCCTGATTGAGTTTTCCTACAATAACAACTATCACTCTAGTATTAAGATGATGCCATTTGAGGCTCTCTAGGGGAGGAGATGTAGATCGTCCATCGGATGGTTTGAGGTTGGTGAGACGGCAATTATAGGGCCAAATTCGGTTCATGAGGCAATGAATAAGGTTCAATTGATAAGGGACAGGTTGAAAACTGCCAAAGTCGCCAAAAGTCTGTGCGGACGTGAGAAGAAGAGTATTAGAATTTGAAGTCGATGACTGGGTATTTCTGAGGGTGTCTCCCATGAAGGGAGTGATGAGGTTTGGGAAGAAAGGGAAACTCAGTCCCCGCTATGTCGGCCTATACCGGATAGTGAGACATGTTGGCAAGGTGTCTTATGAGTTGGAGTTTCCTTTACAATTAGCTTCTGTTCATCCTGTGTTTTATGTATCACTCTTGAAGAAGTGTTTGGGTGATCCAGCTCTAGTTGTCCCGGTGGACAGTGTTGGTGTAAAAGACAGCCTTAGCTATGAGGAGGTTCCGGTGGAAATATTCGATCGACAGGTTCGAAGGCTAAGGAAGAAGGAAGTAGCTTCAGTTAATGTGTTATGGAGGAATCAACATGTTGAAGGAGCTACGTGGGAGGACGAAGTAGATATGATGGCCAGATACCCACATTTATTCTCTACCGTCTCAATTTCAGCTTAAAGTATCAATTCTGCACTCAGACTTTATTTAGTTTTCATGTTTAGTTCATGTGCTCGAGTTTCTTTTATGTATATGGATGTTATGTGAATCATGGAATCCGTTCTGCTATGTGGTTTGAGTCGGAGGTAGTCATTCCATCAATTTTCGGTTTAAATGATCAGTATTTGAATATGATAATTGCATCTCTCTGCTTTTCTGTGTGTTTTCCAACATTCGAGGACGAACGTTCCCAAGGGGGAGATATTGTTTTACCTCGGAAGTCCAAAGATCAAATCCAGGAGTTGAAACATAGAAAAGTTTAAAAACTGGCACTAGGCACAGAACGAGTCATGGGGTGACTCGTTGGTGCAGGCCACAAGTCGTAATGTGACTCTTAGGGAGGCTTGTGAGGAGTTTGGAAAATTTGGGAAAAAGGATTCCCACAAACATGAACACGACTCGTGGTCAGGCACTATTAGTCATTGTGTTAGTCGTGGGGTGAGTAAAGAAATAAAAGAGAATAAGGAAGGTAGTGCACTTGAAGCGAGGACCCCACGAGTCGTGGTCAGTCCCCACGATTCGTGGGGTGAGTCATGGTCAGTTAGGCAAGGTTTTTGTTGAAGCTTAGGTAGTGCACTTCACGGATGGTGACCACAAGTCGTGAGGTTGCCCGTGATGAGCCCTGGTGATCAGATGAGCAGTGTACTTGATGGACAACTCCACAAGTCGTGGCCCAGGGTAACGAGTCGTTAGGTCCCTCACTGGGATCAACTTGCAGTTATTTTCTGCAAATTTAGTAAGGGATTTTCCATAATTCCTAAGTTCTTAGGGCCTAAACTACGTATTTTGAGTTATGTATAGTGACTTTTAAATGGGTTAAGTTCATTATTAGGACTTATTCATTCATGCATGCAAGGTAGAATACTTAAGAGGGTGATCAAGCCTAGCATTCATTAATTTCTTTTCAATCTATTATTGGGCATCTAAGAAAGTGTAAGAATCAGCTACCAACAGGTATGTAGGGTTATAATGGGTGATTCCTTCACACCCATGCCCAATCCCTATCTAAACTATGAAATTCCTATGTCTACTCTATGGGGTTTTAACACAAATGCATGAATCTTCTATTTCTATACATGCGTCTATTTCTATACATAGGTATGATTTAATTATGATTCTATTGTTGAATTAAAAGCATGGGCAAATTTTATAATGTTTTCAATTTAAAGTCATGTCTCTAGTTGTATAAATTTAAAAGCCCATTGATGAGATATTCATGAAAGATGAGATTTATGATGAATATATAATGATGATTAGATGGTATGATGAAAAACATGTTTTGAAGCTACCCATGTTTCCAATTATGTTTTCAATGAGAATTGAGTATTTCTAACTATGATAAAGCTTTGGGAAATGCCCACATGTTAAGTATGAATGATGATTTTCCTGAATTGAGCTTACCACATTGTTTTGCAGTGAAGTATCCCAATTATATTTTCAGCTTCTGGTATGTTATGAGTTTAAGACTTTCATATGTATAGCTTACCACATGGTTTTGGAGCGAAGACTCCCAATTATATTTTCAGCTTGTGGTATGTCTTGAGCTAAAGCTTCTCACATGGACTGATGCTAGTTCGAGTGGAAGCTCAAACTCATAGGCCACCTTGCTAACTCTCTTTGAAAACCTATATGGACCAATATAGTGGGGACTAGTCTTCCCTTTCTTCCCAAATCTCATAACTCCTTTCATGGGTGAAGCCTTCAGATAAACCCAATCATCTACCGCAAACTCTAATTCCCTCCACCTTACATCAGTATAAGATTTTTGGCGACTCTGGAAGTCTTCAGCCTTTCCTGAATGATATTAACCTTCTCCATGGATTGTTGTACTAGATCTAGTCCTATCAACTCCGCTTCACCAACTTCAAACCAACCAATTGGGGATCTACACCTTCGTCCATAGAGAGCCTCATAGGGAGCTATCTAAGTACTGGAGTGATATATGTTATTAATTCGCAAACTCTATAAGCGGAAAATGGTCATCCCAATTCCCCTTGAAATCAATAACACAAGTCCTTAGTATATCCTCTAGAGTCTGAATAGTCCATTCTTACTGACCATCTGTCTATGGATGGAAAGTTGTGCTAAGGTTCACCTTCGAACCTAAACCTCTCTAAAATGACTTTCAAAATTAAGCGGAAAATTGTGCGCTCCTATCAGATATGATGGATAATGGTACTCCTTGAAGTCTGACTATCTCATTTATGTATATCCTGGCATATTCCTCAGCTGAGTCTATAGTCTTAATCGGCAAGAAATGAGTCGACTTGGTCATTTGATCTACAATTACCTAAATAAAGTCATGTTTCCTGTGTGACCTCAGTAGATTAGTGATTAAGTCCATATTAATTATCTCCCACTTTCATTTGGGAAATGTTATATTATGAGCCATACCACATGGCCTTTGGTGCTCGACCTTAACTTGTTGACAATTTAGGCATTTAGCAACAAAGTCTATAATGTCTCTCTTCATACCATTCTGCCAATAAACTTTCCTCTAGTCATAGTACATTTTTGTGGAACCTAGATGAATCAAATACCTAGAGCTGTGTGCTTATTCCATGATTCTATCTCTGAGTCCATCTGTGTCTGAAACATATAACCTACCTTGATACCTCAATACCCTATCTCCCCCTTGTGCGAAGACCAACACTTTCTGCTTGTTGACATCTTCCTTTAATAGTAGTAAGAGGGGGGGGGATCTCTGTCTTGTTTTTCCTTAACTTCTGCTACTAAAGATGACTCGACCCTATTTCGAACAAGCACACTACCTTATTGAGAGTCTAGAAGATGAACTCCCAAGTGTGAGAGTCTATGCACATCCTTAGCTAGTTCTCTCTTCTATTCTCTATATGAGCTATACTTCGCATAGACATCCTGCTAAAAGAATCACAACTACGTTTGGTTTACCTGTATGGTAGATAATACTCATGTCATAATTCTTGAGCAACTCAAGCCACCTCCTTTGTTTAAGATTCAACTCATTGTGCCTAAAGATATACTGTAGGATCTTATGGTCTGTGAATGTATCAACATATGCACCATAGAGATAATGGAACTAGATCTTTAATGCAAACACTACTGCTGCCAACTCGAGGTCATGAATAAGATAATTCTTCTTATGGACCTTAATTTTTGTGGAAGCATAAGCTATAACTTTACTGTTTTGCATCAATACACAACCGATGCCCACTCTAGATGCATGACAATACACCACAAAACCATCTGTACCCTTTAGTAGGGCTAATACTGGAGCAGTAATTAAACAAGTCTTCAATTCCTGAAAGCTTTTCTCACAAGCTTCAGACCATTGAAATTTGACCTTTTCTTAGTCAACGGATCAATAATTGAAAATCCTTCTACAAACCTCCTGTAATAGCCAGCTAAGACCAAGAAACTTATTATATCAGTCAGGGTTGTGGGTCTGGGCTAACTTTTTAATGCCTCAATCTTCTGAGAGTCAACCTTAATACCCTTGTTGGATACTATGTGGTCTAGAAATGCCAAAAGTCACACTTAGAACAATTGGAAAATATGTCAAGGTCCTTAAGTGTCTGCACGACTATTCTGAGATAACTAGCATGTTCCTCCTCACTTTTTGAGTAAACTAAGATGTCATTAGTGAACACAATAATGAACATATCTGGATATTGTTTAAACACTTTGTTCATGAGGTCCATGAATGCTACAGGAGCGTTAGTCAAACCAAAGGACACAATAATAATCTCGAAGTGACCATAATGGGTCCTAACGACTGTTTTGGAAATATGACTTTCTCTAACCTTCAACTAATGATAGCCTGATTTGAGGTTTATTTTCATGAAAAAGGTGGCACCCTATAGTTGGTTGAACTAGTCATTGATTCTAGGAAGGAATACTTATTCTTGATGGTGACTTTGTTAAACTGGCGATAAGTTATACACATCCTAAGAGTACCATCTTTCTTGTGCAAGACGAGAATGGGAGCGCCCCAAGGTGAAACACTCCAGAAAATGAAACCTTTATCTAGAAGGTCTCTTAACTGCTCTTGTAACTCCTTTAACTCAGTTGGATCCATTCTATATGGAAGAATAGAGATAGGATGAGTGTCACGAAGAACATCTATCCTAAATTCTATTTCCCTATTGGGAGGAACTCCAGGAAGATCTTCCGGAAAGACATTTGGAAACTTATTCACAACTGAAACTGGCTGAAGAGATGGTGTCTCAATGTTAGAGTCTCTGACTCTTATTAAGTGGTAGACATACCCCTTAGAAATTAGCTTTCTGGCCTTAAGGTATGAAATGAAATAGCCCTTAAACATGATGGGACTACCTTCTCAAACTAGGACTTGCTCATTTGGAAATTAAAACTCTACTACTCGGGTCGTAAAATTAACTGTGGCATAATAGGAATACAACCAATCCATATCTAGAATAATATCGAAGTTTACCATGTCTAATTCTAATAAGTCAGCTATGGTTTCTTTATGATGGACTAAAATGGTACAATATCTATGGATTCTCTTGGCTAAGAATGACTCACCGACTGGAGTAAAAACACCGAAAGCCTCTAATAGTTGTTTTTGGAAAATCCCCAACTTTATGGCCACATAAGGAGTCACAAAAGATAAAGTAGCATCTAGATCAAGTAAATCATATACATCAATGGAAAACACTTTTAACATACCAGTGATGATATTTAGGGAGTTCTCCTGATCTTGTCGACTAGACATAGAATATAGACGGTTTTGACCTTTGCCTGTCCCTAAGTGCCCTTTTGGGCAACTCTTCCTGTTGAAGAGGTAGACTAAGATCTATTACCCCCATTATCCTGTCGTTATAGACAATCCTTCAAAAAGTGGTCTTGTTGGTCGCATCCATAACATATGTGTCTGCCTGAACAACACTCCTCCAAGTGGGTCCTGCCACACTTGGCATAAGGTGGGTATCGAGGGGTGATGTGCTTTGAGTTTACTACACTTTCGATGCTTAAAAAGGAGAAAATAACATGGAATTAGGAATGTTTATACGGATATAAGGTTCTTTTAGTTTGTTTTCAGGGAAAATAGGTGTTAGAGCAAAAATGTGCAAAAGATGCATAAAAGTGCAAAAGATTAGCCAAGTACCGATCTCAGTATTAGCCGTACCTAGATTGTACGAGTCACACTAAGACTCGTGGAAAACCTCAAAAGGCTGAAACAATGTGAAGACAGAGCACAACTCTCAGTACAAGCCGTAACCGGAGTTGTGAAAATTTTCAGAGAAAATTTGCATAGGTAGTCTCTCGATACGGGTGGAACCCACGAATCGTAACATCTATTTACGACCCGTACCATGAGCCATGGGGAGCTTCAGTGATTCTTAACGACTTAGAAGAACTCATGATGCAACAAGCATGTACAAGTTAGGAGCAAAGTATGAAGCGTACAACAACACTCGTAGAAAACTTTAGAAGATGTCAAAGTTCTCAAGGCCAAGCCACGGATGGATTGTACGAATCGTAGGACCATGGTACGAGTCATACCAGTTGCCAACACTTAGTCAAATCTACAGCAACCAAGGGATGTATGAGAGGCAGGTACGACATGTACAATCCTATTACAGGTCATATGATTAGCCATAGGACGAGTCAGCGGTAGATATGGAAATTTCCCTATTAGCTTAGGAAAAGGTTTTTGATGTCTGTATAAATACCTTTTATGTTTTTTTAGTAGAGAAGTATATAGAGAGCGCAGTAGACGTGTGATTACATAGAGAGAAGTTTTATTTGTGAATTATTATCAAGTTTTGGAGAGCAATTCTTAGGAACAACACTTGGATTTATCAATTGTTCTTTATTTTGTTCATCAATATTCAAAGTAGGTTCTCTTCCAATTATTGTTGTAAGTATTTAATTATGTTTTTTTAATGAATACTAATTAAAATCTTACAATCATGAGAGACTAAAACCTCTACAACTAGGGTTGTGAGAACCATGGTAAATTAATGAAATAGGGTTACACATACTGATTCAAAATCAATGCTAAACGCTTGTATTGTATTCTCTTCATTTTTAAACATTTCTTAATGGTGTGTAACTTTAGAACTTGCCCAAATTCTTTACTTTCTTGAACCTAGAGAAGTAGAGATCAGGAAAAGAGAATTACAACAAAGCCTTGATGTCATGCCCCGCCATGGGAGGCATGATTGGCACCTGGTGCCCTACTAAGACCTAGATTGCTGGACTACTGAGTCTAAGCACTTCTGGTGCCAGACTTGATCTAACTCTGGATTCATGGAACCAACGGGCTATATAACGGATGTAAATACAGCCTCCGTCTGACTAGGCCTATAGCCTCCTGTAAGAAAACAACAGCTGGCCAGAACCATAATAGTATAAAGGAACCTATGCGGGCCTACAAGGCCACCATGCTGACTAGTTTCACTGAAATGCTGAATCAAATGCTAAACTACTCTATGACCGGCAAGGTCACCAACTATTAACTGAATAAGGCCCGACGCGACCATCATAAACAAACTAAAACATAGACAAGGCCTCACACGACCGGTACAACTAACCACAGGGAATACACAATCTCCAAGCCTCTAAAAATATTAATAAGAGGGTCGGGACAAGGTCCTGACCTACCCGTACTGTACAACAAAAGAAAAGAAATAAACCTCTATCTGTCAAGCTCTGGATGACGGGAGCTGATGACCCTGTGTGCTGGCTGGAATTACGAGGGATCAGCTCCTCGTCTATGAGTACCTACAGGCAAGTAATGCAGCGCCCCCAAACGGGCGTCAGTACCACTGGTACCGAGTATGCAAAGTAATAACTAAACATAACTGAAAATAGACAGTAATACTGATAGTTACTGAATAACAAAAGATGGCTAAGACTGTCTGGGATGGAAGAATATATACTAAGCTTAACTGTACTGGAGAGAAGGTGAGAATCATACCTGTCAATGCGGCGTCCTTCTATCTATCAATTTAATAAATAACACATATAACATACAAGAACCTATACCAGCCCTCATAAGTCGGAAGGTACCAATCAACATGCAATCTATATACCCCTACCCGGGTCGCCATCCAAAAATAACAATTCACTCCACTCATCTAGTAGCTATGAGCATCTCGCCGGCCCCTTGGGTATGCAACTTGGGCTCTCTGGGCCCCTGACTATAGCTGTATCTGAGTTCGGAGGACTCCTATAACTGTGATATGAGATCTGTATCTGTAATCTATAATCTGTACCCTGGGCGCAAGCGCTCGACAGGGGTATGCTATAATGCTGATCAGCCTGCTATGGGGAATGCTGCATCCCATCTTCGTCCTCTGGCGGAC
>JACEIK010001397.1:158127-227966 GCA_018107945.1 Datura stramonium
ATACAATACAAGTGTTTTGCATTGGTTTTGAATCACTTTTATGTAACCCTAGCTTGTTAATCCACCATGGTTCCCACAACCCTAGCTATGGAGGCTTTAGTCTCTCATAGTTGCAATATTGTGATTTGCATTCATAATTAGAAACATAAATCAATACTTACAATTATGGATGAGAGAAAAACTTCTTTGTATTAATCATCAAAATCATCAAGAACAATATGAAGATCAAGAGAAAGTCAAGAAAATATTGATCACAATTCGAACAACTCAATTCTCACATCTAATTCTCTATAACTTGATTTCTAGTTACTTCTAATCACTCCTAATCACCTCTCTAATGAAAATAAAACATAAAACCTATTTATACAGAAATAAAAATCCTTTTCCTATGCTAACAAGGCAAATTTCCATAACTGAAGCCGCCTGTGTCACAACTTGTCTTATGACCCGCAGCAGGTATGTACGGGTTGTACCTACTTCCCGTAAGTCATTGGCTGGATGAAATTTTATCTAAGTGCTGGACCTTGGCACAACTTGTACATGCTTCCTACAAGTCGTACTGTTCTTCCGTGGCTTGACTCTGACACTTTGAAATTTTTCTGAAGTTCTTCATGGGTGCTTTGGTACAACTCGTACCTTGATGCCACGACTCGTACTGTCTATCCGTAGCAGGAGTCAGCCTCTTGGGCAAATCTTCTGAATATTTCCACGACTTATTCACTATGGCCCGTACAAGCTTTGTATGACTCGTACTGAGAGTCATAGGATGCACTTCTTCATCCTCAGCCATCTAAAACTTCTCACGACCTACAGTACGACTCGTAGCACCTTCTTATGGCTCGTACTAAGGACTGTGAGTTAAGCCTATTTTCTGCACTTTCAGGCTATCTTTTGCATATTTTTGCTCCAACACCTATTTATATTGTAACCAAAGAAAAAGTTTCTTATATCCATATAAATATACCTGTGTCCATGCTATTTTCTTACTTTTGAGCATCAAAAGTGTTGTAAACTCACAACACATCAACTTTTCTAACCCTAAACAAATTTATACACTACCATGGGAGTTATGATTACTCTAATAACAATTTTCCATTCATACTTTTAGGAAATATCACGGAAAAAAGTGAAAATCACAACTTAACCACTTAACATATAGAATCAATGTCAAACCTAAAGTTGCTATTTTACCTTTGCTTTTACCACGTCCTGTCATTTCCTATCTTGGAAACGGGGACTAGAAGAAACTGTAGTCTAATATAAGGACAAAGAGAGACTCAATCTCAAGGAGAAACTGAATGTCTGGGGTCCTGGGTCTCCAAGCACTACGAGGGTCCGTAAATAGTCTTGTTGACCTGGTCTTCTTACTCTGTTCTACTTCTTTGTCAGTACTTGGGAGATGATGAATCAGACCATCCATCTTTTGAGCAAATACTAGAATCCGAGCAGTAGTTATTTATGTCTTGGAAGACATTCCCAAACACTCTCAAACCAAATGGGGTCCCAAACCTAATACAATCGATATACTCCATCCTCATATTCCGCACCCTATCTAAAACATATTGGGCCAAAGAATAAAACCTGACACTATATTTGTGAATACTTATGCTGCCCTGCTTTAGGTACAAAATCTTACTAACTCGAACCCGTTGTAGTTCCCATGGCAAGTACTGATCCGTAAAAGTTAGGGGATTTAGGCTAAAAATCCATGGGAAATAGAGCTCTCAAAAGTATTTCCCCTGGACCCTCCCATTAATTTCAAAAGTTGATTTTGAAATATCACTACTTAGGTTAACCTCTAAATTAATTACTCAAAATCTCATCCCTTTGATAACCTTAAGGTGCTGGAGGATAAACAACTCTACCTCCTCCTGACTCTACCGGAACTAGGACAACATGAGGGGTCGAATTCCTTCCCATGGTAGCTCTGATTGGAACTAGAGAACTGTAACACGGGGTGTAAAAAAACTCACTTTTAGCCTCTAATCTATCTTTCATATTGCAGGAGGGCGACTGGGACCCTCTTCCAGAATCAATGCCAATAAATCTCATAGCCATCTACCTTACTACAAGAGAATTCTGAACCATAAGCACGATTTAGATTTCAAAACCCTCTTACATCTTTGCTCTATAGCACGATCTATTAATGAACAAAGTAAAACAACTCCTAAATGCCATGTAGCCTCCTGATTATAAGTATGGTGCACAACATACGCATAAGCAAGATTCTACTAAACACGGCTTGTGGACTCCTTGGGATACGACTTTGCTATGATACCAAGTTTGTCACACCCCAAAACTAATGAAGGGAGCGATTGGCTCCCGATACCTGACTAATCGGGAAGCCAACTATATAGCATCTATTGCTATAACACCTAGGCCTTTTAGGCCACCTGTCACAATCAGCTGGAGTAAACATCTAGACCTATAAGGTCTCAACTACCACAAATAAATAACTGAAATGCCAATAAGTCCATGACTATGCTAAACCAAGCAACAAAAAGCCGACAAGGCTACAAACTGAATAATACTATACATTTAAGTCCATAAATCCTCTAATGAGTAAACTGAACTGATGGTTTGAAAAAGACTCTAACCTACCCGTAACTATAACTCAAAACTCAAGCTAAAATAACTAAGCCCTAGATCCATGAAGAAAGGAGCATACCAACACATCCGTTGATCTCATGAACCACTACTGCAACTAGCAATCCCAGACTTTGCCTGCACCTGCGGCACGAACATATATCCCCAGCCGAAGGGACGTCAGTACGAATGAAATGTACTGGTATGTAAGGCTAAAAACTACAAATATATAAGATAACAATGATATCTGAGCCAAAAAATAAGGAATAGTAATAACCTGGATCCTGGAAACTGAAACCTAACAATAAGTCAATATTAAAGTGCAAATGCAACCAAGTAATGCACAAGAAAAACTATAATTGTAATGCTGGCGGCTAGATGACCATAAAAGCCATATAAAAATGCCTCCAGCCGGTGTACAATATCGGGGTAAAATAAAATATCTCCAGCCGGTCTACCATATCGGGGTAAAATAAAAATATTTCCAGCCGGTGTACCATATTGAGGTAGAACAAAAATATCTTCAGCAAGTGTATCATACTTGGGTAAAATAAAAATACCACCAGCCGGTGTACCACACCAGAAAAAAATAAAAATATCTTCATCTGGTTTACCACATCGAGGTAAAATAAAAATATCTCTAGCCGGTGCCCCATACAGGGGTAAAATAAAAATATTCTCAATTATAATCATAAATGGAGACAATAGGGCTTATATTGAGTCAATTTAACTAACATGGCATTAAAATGATAAATGATAAATGATAAATTTGTGGCTGGAATAGGCCTCTTTCGTAACATATAAATGCAAGTGAGCACATATACCATGTAAAATTAGCAAATATGCACATATATCACGTAAAGCTATCAAATTACATACAAACATGTCAACTCAGTGACTCGATAGACTTTCAAGAGGTTTAGACAACATAAGCACTTTAGTAGGCTTATAAGTAATGTCCTACAAATAATCTTACCAATTTAACATATCGCTTGAGTAGAAGCATATAGATTCTCATTTATATACAATCCTTTAACATCTGGAAACTACATATATATATTTCCCATAGGATGGTTCCTTTACATGTATCGATTACTATATACTGGAATTCTATTATCAAATTTATCGCGTCATGAGCACATATAGCTCTTAATTAATTTGCCTTATTTGCAGGAAAACATGAAAATTATAAATAGGAACTTGGAGTTATTTTTCATAACGCTTAGCATATACATAGAGATGAGAGCTTAACTACAGAAATACAACGTATGAGATTTCTATATAAAGTATAAACTCATATTAGTTAACCAAGTAACATTTAGGAGACTTCCTGGTATTCAAAGTTATGAGCTTAACTGATCATTATCATAGCACGTGCTTATACTTACTTACACATTAGGAACATTGGTACATGGGAGAATCTCTCCTCTAAATTTAGGAAATTCAAATGATAACTCAACAAGAGCTAAACATATGGATGTATGACTTGAATATAACTGAAAGAATTAAATTGTATGTTATAACATGAAAAACATATACATTAAGACTTCTTACTAGAAAGACTTATAAAGACTTGAGTTCTTATACTTGTACGCAACTTCAAATACTTGACCGATACATTAACATGATTCTCGGAATATGATCTCTTGAAAAATTCTTAGATTATCATAACACACTTCAATATAACCTAGGGACGTGAAGACATAACTTAAGAATCTGAAATTGGGATTTGTTCAGCTTGGGAACTCATAAACAACTCTCTAAATGCTGCCTTATAGGCAAAAAAAAGACTTATAGCCGTAATTCGAACAATGCTGGATTAACTTACACAACTTTGTAATCAACTGAGGAGCTTAAGAAATCTAGGCATCACTATGTGTAGCTTAGAAGCTTTAGGATTTACCCCTTTAAGATTTGAAAGATAATTTCAACACTAGAATGGATAACTTAACAAAATCATTTGAAAACATAATGAAAATCTTCTCTTTAACTTGAGTTACTGTCTCAAAAACATTTGATTCCAATCACTTCATAATAAGTT
This sequence comes from Datura stramonium, assembly GCA_018107945.1. NCBI lineage: Eukaryota > Viridiplantae > Streptophyta > Magnoliopsida > Solanales > Solanaceae > Datura > Datura stramonium. The sequence continues at coordinate 162,755 of JACEIK010001397.1, forward strand.
AACACTTTATTGGCCATTCATCAACTTAACACATACTGAACAGAAACAACTTTATTTATAACTCTTTTATTAAACGTCTTTAGAACAGGGTTAATCTTTCTACCTGTTTGCCTAACTTGTTCACAATCGTAACCCGTATCATCTAATTTAACAACCTTTAGCTCTACTTTACTTATTCATCTTAACTTCTTTGCCAAACATGATTCACTCTACACTCAAGTCTTTACTCTCGGGTTCACTATTCCATCAATTCTTATACACACTTACCTCTTTACCTAATTGACAACTTTATCTGCTAAACCTCATCTTGCTTATATTTAAATGTTGTTCAAAGGTTCTAGAAAGCAATTAGGGGAAGAGAGCATATTAATCACATATTACCTTAAAAGTATAACATTTACTCTTTTCTTCCCTTTTTGTGACGTCACAAAAAGATTAACAACTTAGCCACACTTTCCTCATTAACATCTATCGACTTAGCTTATTCGTTACATGGGGCTTTCTTAGCTTTAAGGAGGGGAGACATAAAATCTCTTTTTTACCTTAAGCACTTTAAAACATAACCATATAGGAGGGAGTAACCATATTATGAAAATTTCATTTCAATAAGATCGTTTACCCTCAATCGGCTTAGCGTCATTGTCTTAGCTTAAGTTCGATAACACGTCATTGTCTTAGCATTTCTTACCAATTTCACTAACTGACTAGATTTTGACATAAATTCAACATAACATATACAATATACTGCAAAGGAACAGCTCATGGTGCCCATGTTAAGGGGACTTCAGACTCAATTTACAACTATGACAACAATCGTATAAAAATTACGTCTTTCGCTTAACATTTGTTCGCTTCAACCATTCTTAACGATTTAAGATTTATGCTAAGTACTTATGAACATTTGTATAGAATCATACATGCCTCAATATGATTTTAAAAACATAGAAATATTAATGTTATACCCCAGGAGCCCAAAGATCAAACCCGGGAGTTGAAAAGGAGAATAGTTAAAATCAGGCACTAGGCATCAGAACGGGTCATGAGGTGACCCGTGAGAGCAACCCACGAGTCATGATGTGATTCTTGGGGAGTCTACGGGATGATTTTTAAATTTGAGAATTTGGGATCCCCACGGATGTGACCACGAGTTGTGGTTAGATCCCACGATTCGTTAGGAAATCGTTGGGTGGGGTGAGTAAAAAAAGAGAAGGAAGAGGACAATGTACCTAATGGAAGGACCCCACAAGTCGTGGTCAGTAACCACGATTCATGGGGTGGGTCGTGGTAAGCTAGATGACGAATTATTTGGTATTGAGGCAGTGTACATGACAGGTGGCGACCACAAATTGTGGTCACCTATAACCGATCGTGATGTTACCATGATGTGCCCAGATGATCAGATGAGCAGTGTACCTGACAGACGACTCCACGAGTCGTGACCCTTGATGACGAGTCGTTAGGTCCCTCGTTGGGACCAGTTGGCAGTTAATTTCTGCGATTTTAGTAAAGGATTTTTCATAATTCCTAAGATGCTAAGGCCAAAACTACGTTGTTTTGAGTTATGAATGATGATTTTTAAAGGGGTTAAGTTCATTTTAGGCCATATTCGTTCATGCATGCATGGTAGAAGGTGAGAGAGGGTGATCAAGCTTAGTGTTCTTCAATTTCTCTTCAATTCCTATTAGGCATTCAAACAGGTGTAAGAATTAGCTACCAACAGGTATGTAGGGTTATGTATGGGTGAATTCTTTCACACCCATGCCCAATCCCTCTCTAAATCATGAATGTTTTATGTCTAATCTAAGGGGTTTTAACCTGATGCATGAAGCTCCTAATTCTTTACATGGGTATGATTTAAATATGTTTCTACCATTGAATTATGAAGAATGGTCAAGCTTTATAATGTTTTTAATTAAAAATCATGTTTCTAGCTTTATGAATTAAAAAGCCCATTGATCAAAAGTTCATGAAAGATGAGATTTATGATGAATGTATGATGATGATGAGATATTAACATGAAAAATATGTTTTCAAGCTACCCATGTTTATAATAATATTTTTTATCTGAATTCAGTATTTTCAAGTATGATAAAGCTTTAGGGAACACCCATATGTTTAAAGTATGATTTATAATTTCCCGAATTAAGCTTACCACATGGTTTTGGAGCGAAGACTCCCAATTATCTTTTAGCTTGTGGTATGATTTGAGTTAAAGCTTCTCATATGCATGATTTCATACTTGAGATGTATTGATTATTGAGCTTCGTTGAATAACGATGTAGAGCATATGCATGTTTTTGGGAGTAGTGTCTAGCACCGAGTAGGCTAAGGGTCGATTACTCTATGCCTCAGAACTACGCACCAATGTAGGTTTATACTATTATATATATTTCTTTAGGACCAACCTTGTGAGCTATCCCTGGCCTATTGGCCCATGAGCTTGATATCGATATCATGGCATCGTCCCTAGCCCTGACAAGGCTTTGGATGGCTCTAGCCACTTGAGTGTGATAGTTGAGACCACATAAGCTCTATCGTGGTATGTCAGTTAAAAGATGAGTCTCCCATTTTTCCTCATGATTTCAGTTATACATGTTTATCATTCATAAGATTTCTATATCTATATATGCTCTAAAGCAAGTTTGACTCAATGTTCAATTTTACTCATCACTATCAGATTTCAGCTTTAAGTCAACCAATTCAGTTATGATGATATATTATGTTATGATGAGATCATGATTTCAGAAAAAATGCATGCAAGCCCTACTCTCAAATTCTTAATGTCAATGTTTTACATTATGCATGTCTTTAAATGATTTTACTTACTTAAGAGGTTTTACTTATCTTGCATACTTAGTACATTCACGTACTGACCGCATACTCTATGTTGTATCATTTCATGATACAGGATTCAGCTCTCAAGTTCAACCCTGCTCATTGTCAGTCTTCTAAGATTGTCGTACGTTGTGGGTGAGTCCTCATCTCCCGAGGGCTATACTATTCAGATTTTCTTCATGTATTTTTAGTTTTAGCTTGTTGACTTAGTTGGGGTCTTGTCCCATCAACTCGTCATGTTTAGAGGCTTTTCAGACAAAAGATGTATTCACCTTCAGATTGTGTATTCTGATGTTAAGTTAGTTCTAGACTTCCGCTATGATTATCTTATTGACTTATTCAGTTTTATTTATTGAGTTAAATGTATGTTCATACCATGGGTTGACTTGGAGTGTCTCAGGGACCCTTCTCCCGTGTTGCGATTCGAACCTCCGTTCGGGTGGTGACAAACTTGGTATCAGAGCAATAGGTTTGAAGTATCCTAGGGTGTGTGAAAGTCGCGTTAAGTAGAGTGTTTTTCATGGGTGTGAAGCGCGCCACACCTATGACGAAGAGGCTATGAAATGTTTAGGAAATGTTCCCTTCTTTCATGACCTATGTTAGGCGATGAAAAGTCTCCCTATCCTTCTAATTCATGCTATTCACAATTGTAGAATCATGGATGCCCGAGGAGTAAATGATAGAAGGAATGGGAATGGAGAAGTCCACGAGGATGGAAATGGAAATGGGCATCAGCAGGCCCCACTAATTCAGGAGCACCAGGCATCGGAGTCGGTTGTCCATGCTAAGTTTCGGGAAGCTATTCAGATGCTTGCGCAGGCCTTGGCCGCTCAGGTCAATCAGCAGGCAGTTGCTCCACAAAATGGCAATGCAGCGGCGACTCCAGTTAGAGATTTCTTGAGAAAGAACCTGCCAGAGTTCCTCGAGTCAAAAGTAGATAAGGACCCGCATGAGTTCATAGATGAGATTGTGAAGATCACCCAAGTCATGGGGGTGAATGGAGTTGAGTGCACGGAGTTGGCCTCGTACTAGTTGAAAGGGGTCGTGCACATCTAGTTTTGCCAATGGAAAGATAGCAAGGTCGCCATAGCGGGCCATGTCACTTGGGAAGAGTTCCATGTTGCATTCTTAGATCAGTCCTTCCCTCATGAGATAAGGGAGCTGAAGGCGGCTGAGTTCGTAAATCTGAAGCAAGGGAGGATCACGATGTAGGAGTATGCCCTTGAGTTCACCCGCCTATCAAAGTACGCCCCCGAGTTAGTGGCAGATCAGAGTGCGCGAGTGAGTAGGTTCGTTCATGGAGTGGCGGGCTATTTGGACAAGATTTGTAGGACCTCCATGCTCCATCAAGATATGAATTTCCCTTAGATAGTATTGTACGCCTAGTAGATGGAGGCGGCACATCTTAGAAATAGGGAGGCTAAGAGGGCCAGGACCGATGACCACAGATTCTCACAGCCAAGGTCAGAAGGTGGGCATCGACAACAGGCCCACCAGAGATTCTCAGCCTCAGCATCTTTAGCATTGAGTGTGTCATCCGGGCCTAGGCACGATCAAAGAGAGAAAGCATCAAGATCTAGGGTTCAAAGCAACATACCTGCATATTCTAGTATTCCAGGTTGTCGTAGGTGTGGCGGGGGTCACACGGGTCAGTTTTTAGCAGGTACAGGAGCTTGTTTTGGGTGTGGGAAGCCCGGACATATGCTCAGAGATAACGCAGCAGCAAGGCAGGATCATGATGGGGGCTGAGGCGCAGCTTCTAGTTCCACAGCCCCACCCGTATGCTTAGCACATCATGGGGCATCTACTAGCACAAGTGGCGATCAGCGCCAGAACAGATTCTATGCCTTAGCATCCCGCAAGGAGCAGGAGGTCTCCCCAAATGTAGTCAATGGTATGTTATGAGTTTTCCATCTTTATGTTTATGCTTTGCTAGATCTGGGCCTACTTGTCTTTTGTGACACCTTACATGGCTAGTAGCTTCGGAGTCAGTCCCAAAGTCTTTTCAGAACCATTCTTAGTCTCTACTCCAGTAGGTGATTCAGTTATAGCTAGACGGGTGTACAAAGGTTGCCCGATCTCAGTTCTTCAGAAAGTCACCTCAGCAGATTTGATAGAATTAACCATGACCGATTTTGATGTTATCCTCGACATGGATTGGCTATTTTCATGTTATGCCTTAGTTAATTGTAGAACTCGAGCGGTAGAGTTTAGATTTCTTGTTGAGCCAGTCTTAGAGTGGAAGGGTAGTTCAGCTGTGCCTGCAGGTCGTTTCATTTCCTACCTTAAGGCCAGAAAGATGATTTCTAAAGGTTGTGTGTACCATCTAGTCAGGGTTAAGGATGTTGAGTCCGAGACCCAGAATATCCAGTCAGTCCCAGTAGTATGTGAGTATCTAGAAGTCTTCCCAGATGATTTGCCGAGAATCACTCCCTAGAGGGAGATTGATTTTGGTATTGACCTTCTTCCCGACCTTCTTCCCGACACGCAACCTATATCTATTCCTCCCTACAGAATGGCTCCAACCGAGCTAAAGGAGTGGAAAGAGCATTGAAGGACCTATTAAATAAGGGTTTCATTAGATGGAACAAGTCCCCATGGGGTGCACCAGTTTTCTTTGTCTGAAAGAAAGATGGTTCTGTTCGCATGTGTATTGATTATCGGCAATTGAACATAAGTCACCGTCAAGAAAAGATATCCTTTACCCATGATTGATGATTTATTTGACCAGCTTCAGGGTGCCAAGTGTTTCTCAAGAGTAGATCTCAAATCCGAGTATCATCAACTCAGAGTTCGGGAGAGCGACATCCCGAAGATAGCCTTCAGCATGCGGTATAGTCATTATGAGTTTGTAGTTATGTCTTTTGGACTAGCGAATGCTCCTGCAGCTTTTATGGACTTGATGAACAGGGTGTTCAAGCCATACTTGGATATGTTCGTGATTGTGTTTATTGATGACATCCTGATATACTCTCGAAGCAAGGAGAAGCATGCCGCTCATTTAAGAATAGTGCTTCAGATTCTCAACGTCGTCAATTATATGCAAAATTCAGCAAGTGCGACTTTTGGTTGAACTCCGTAACATTTTTGGGCCATGTGGTATCAAGTGAGGGCATAAGGGTGGATTCTTAGAAAATAGAAGCGGTAAAGAATTGGCCTAGACCGGTGAATCCCTCAGATATTCGAAGCTTCTTGGGTTTAGCCGGCTACTATCAGAGATATTTTGAGGGATTCTCATCTATTGCATCACCTTTGACTAAATTGACCCAGAAGAAGGTGAAATTCAAATGGTCGGAGGCTAGTGAGAAGAGCTTCCAAGAGTTGAAGAGTCGACTTACTTCAGCACCGGTGTTAACTCTACCAGAGGTACTGATGGATTCATGGTGTATTATGATGCTTCGAAGATTGGGGCTTGGGTGTATATTGATACAACACGGGAAGGTTATAACATATGCCTCTAGACAGCTAAAAGTCCACGAGATGAATTACCCAACCCATGATCTTGAATTGGCTGCGGTGGTATTCGCCTTGAAGATTTGGAGATATTATTTGTACGAGGTTCATGTGGGCGTGTTTACAGACCATAAAAGTTTACAATATGTGTTCACGCAGAAGGATCTCAATCTTTGGCAAAGGAGGTGGTTGGAGCTACTCAAGGACTATGATATGAGTGTCCTTTACCATCCAGGTAAGGCCAGTGTAGTAGCAGATGCACTTAGTAGACTCTCTATGGAGAGTGTGTCCTATGTGGATGAGGGGAATAAGGAGCTAGTGAAGGATGTGGATCGACTCGCAAGGTTTCAAGAGCGGCGCTCTACCAACTAAGCTATATCCCCCCAAGCCAAAGTCACTCCAAAAAGGATGGTTAGGTTGGTTGAATCGACCGATGGCTGTGTTGTGGTTCAGAATGGATCAGAATCGTCCTTTGTGACTGGTGTAAAAGCTAGGCAAGATGAGGACCCAATTTTGGTAAAGTTAAAGGAATCCATTCAAAATAAGAAGGTGGAGGTCTTCTCCAAAGGGGTAGATGGTGTGCTTCGGTACCAGGGTCGCCTATGTGTTCCAAATGTTGACTATTTGAGGAGCCGGATGTTGCACGAGGATCACTATCCAAGTATTCAATTCATCCAAATGCCACCAAGATGTACCGTGACGTATGTGAAGTTTATTAGTGTAATAGCATAAACAAGGACATTACGGAGTTCGTAGCTAGGTGTCTGAACTGTCATTAAGTAAAGGCTGAGCATCAAAGACTGGGAGGCGTGCTTCAGGATATCAATATTCCTACTTGTAAGTGGGAAGAAATCAACATGGACTTCATCACAAGGTTGCCTCTCACTCGTCGACAATATGACTCTATTTGAGTGGTGGTAGACAGGTTGACCAAGGCCGCTCATTTTCTATTAGTCAAAAACACAGATTCAGCGGAGGATTATGCCAAACTATATATCCGGGAGCTAGTTCAATTGCATGGAGTGCCCTTGTCCATCATATCAGACAGAGGTACCCAATTTACCTCTCAGTTTTGGAAGTCGTTTCAAAAAGGAGTTGGTACTCAAGTTAATCTCAGTACAACATTTTACCCACAAATGTATGTTCAAGCGGAGCAGACAATCCAGACTCTCGAGGACATGTTGAGAGCATACTTGATTGACTTCAGAGGTAGTTGGGATGAGCATTTTCCACTTATCGAGTTTGCATACAATAACAACTATCATTCCAGTGTCCAAATGACACTGTTCGAGGCTCTCTATGGGAAGAGATGTAGATCTCCCATTGGTTGGTTTGAGGTTGGAAAAGCGGTGATGATAGGACCAGATTCTGTTCATGAGGCGATGGAGAAGGTTCAGTTGATAAGGGACGGGTTGAAAACTGCTCTGAGTTGCTAAAAGTCCTATGCGAATGTGAGAAGGAGAGAATTGGAATTTGAAGTTGATGATTGGGTATTTCTGAAGGTGTCTCCCATGAAGGGAGTGATGAGGTTCGGAAAGAAGGGGAAACTTAGTCCCCGCTATGTTGGCCCATACCAGATTGTGAGATGTCTTGGCAAAGTGTCTTATGAATTGGAGTTTCCCTCAGAATTAGCTTTTGTACATCCTGTATTCCATGTATCGCTTTTAAAGAAGTGTTTGGTGATCAAACTCTAGTTGTCCCGATGGACAGTGTTGGTGTGAAGGGCAGCCTCAGTTATAAGGAGGTTCCGGTTATATCGAAAAAAGGAATGATCCGTTGGGGTCAGGATTGCCAAGTTCGAAGGCTAAGGAACAAAAAAGTAGCTTTAGTTAAAGTGTTATGGAGGAATCAACATGTTGAGGGAGCTATGTAGATAGTCGAAGTGGATATGATGGCTAGATACCCATATTTATTCTCTACCGGCGCAGTTCTAGTTTGAGGTATCAGTTTTATTCTCAAAGCCTATTTAGTTTTCATGTTCTTTTCATGAGCCCAAGTTTCTTTTATATATATGGATGTATGTATGATTCGTGAGTTTAGTTCATCTATGTAGTTTGAATCAGAGATAGTCATTCGGTCAGTTTTTGGCTTACATGATCAGTATTTCAATATGATGATTTCATTTCTCTACTTTTCTGTATGTTTTCCAACATTCGAGGATGAATGTTCTCAAGGGGGAGATATTGTTATACCCCGGGAGCCCAAAGATTAGACCCAAGAGTTGAAACAGAGAAAAGTTAAAATCTAGCACCAGGCATCAGGATGGGTTGTGAGGTGACTCGTGAGAGCACCCCATAAGTCGTGATATGACTCGTGGAGAGGCTAGCAGAAGAGTTTGAAATTTGAGAATTTGGGATCCCCACGGATGTGACCATGAGTCGTGGTCAAGCCCCACGACTCGTTAGGTCAGTTGTGGGGTTGGTTGAGTAAGAAAAGAGAAGGAAGAGGATAGGGTACGTAATGGAAGGATCCCAGGAGTTGTGGTCAGTCACCACGATTTGTGGGGTGGGTCGTGGTCAGCTAGTTAAAGAATTATTTGGTATTGAGGCAGTGTACATGACGGTGGTGACCACGAGTCGTGGTCACTTGTACGGATCGTGATGTTACCCGTGACGAGCCCAGATGATCAGATGAGTAGTGTACCTGATGAATGACTCCACGAGTCGTGACCCGTGATGACAAGTCATTAGGTTCCTCGCTGGGACCAGCTGGCAGTTAATTCCTGCAATTTTAGTAACGGATTTTCCATAATTCCTAAGATCCTAAGGCCTAAACTACGGCGTTTTGAGTTATGAATGATGACTTTTAAAGGGGTTATGTTCAGTTTAGGCCATATTCATTCATGCATGCAAGGTAGAAGGTGAGAGAGGGTGATCAAGCTTAGTGTTCTTCCATTTCTCTTCAATTCCTATTGTGCATTCAAAGAGGTGTAAGAATCAGCTACCAACAGGTATGTAGGGTTATGAATGGGTGAATTCTTTCACACCCATGCCCAATCCCTCTCTAAATCATGAATGTTCTATGTATAATCTAAGGGGTTTTAACCTGATGCATAAAGTTCCTAATTCTTTATATGGGTATGATTTAAATATGTTTCTACCATTGAATTATGAAGAATGGGCAAGCTTTATAATGTTTTTAATTAAGAATCATGTTTCTAGCTTTATGAATTAAAAAGCCCATTGATCAAAAGTTCATGAAAGATGAGATTTGTGATGAATGTATGATGATGATGAGATATTAATATGAAAAATATGTTTTCAAGATACCCATGTATATAATCATGTTTTTTTAATGTGAATTAAGTATTTTCAAGTATGATAAAGCTTTGGGCAATGCCCACATGTTTAAAGTATGATTTATGATTTCCCGAATTAAGCTTAACACATGGTTTTGGAGCGAAGACTCCCAATTATCTCTCAGCTTGTGGTGTGGTTTGAGTTAAAGCTTCTCATATGCATGAATTCATATTTGAGATGTATCGATTATTGAGCTTCGTAAATAGACGATGTTGAGCTTTGTTGAATAATGATGTAGAGCATTTGCATATTTTTGGGAGTAGTGTCTAACATTGAGTAGGCTAAGGGTCTATTACCCTATGCCTCAAAACTACGCGTCAATGTAAGTTTATTATACTATATATATTACTTCGGGACCTCCCTTGTGAGCTATCCCCCGGCCTATTGGCCCATGAGCTTGATATTGATATCATGGTATCGTCCCTAGCCCTGGCAAGGCTTTTGACGACTCTACCCACTTGAGTGTAATAGTTGGGACCACGTAAGCTCTAACGTGGTATGTCGGTTAAAGGACAAGTCTCCCATTGTTCCTCATGATTTCAGTGATGCATGTTTATCATTCATGAGATTTCTATATCTATATATGTTCTAAAGCAGGTTTGACTCAATGTTCAGTTTTACTCATCACTATCAGATTTCAGCTTTGAGTCAATCGATTCAGTTATGATGATATGTTTTGTTATGATGAGATCATGATTTCAAAAAGAATGCATGCAAGCGCTACTCTAAGATTCTTAATGTCTATGTTTTACATTATGCATGTCTTTAAATGATTTTACTTACTTAAGAGGTTTTACTTACCTTGCATACTCGGTACATTCCACGTACTGACCGCATACTCTATGTTATATCGTTTCATAATACAGGACTCCACACTCAGGTTCAGCCCCGCTCATAGTAAGTCTTCTTAAATAGCATCATACGTTATGGGTGAGTCCTCATCTCCCAAGGGCTAGACTATTTAGATTTTCTTCATGTATTTTCAGTTTCAGCTTGCTGAGTTAGTTGGGGTCTTGCCCCATCAACTCGTCATTTTTAGAGGCTTATCAGACAAAAGATGAATTCAGTTTTAGATTGTGCATTATGATGTTAAGTTATATCTAGACTTCCACTATGATTATCTTGTTGATTTATTCAATATTATTGATTGAGTTAGATGTATGTTCATTCCATGGGTTGACTTGGAGTCTCTTGGTGCCCCTTGTCCCTTGTTGCGATCCGGACCTCCGTTCGGGTCATGACAATTGATTCTTTCAATGAATTAGTTTTGTTCTTGAAAAATAAGGAAAGGGACGCCTTTACATACCTTGGCACGTCGACTCTAATTTTGCCGAAAACCTTTCTTTCAAGCTTATAACTTAACGATCCTTCCAAGTCCAATTTACAAACACAACAAGGAGCAATTTCACTTCACCAAAGTTTTAGAAAAATTGGGGAGAAACATGCCACAAGAACAAACAAAGAAACAACAACACAATACTACAACATTTTCCAAGTTTTAACCTCATAAACTCAAAAAAATCAAAAAGGAAATTACTTACCCTTTCTTGGAGATGTTATTAGCTAAAGTAGGAGGAGACTCCTTCTCTTTCCTCAGCCTAGTACCGGCCAAAAACACAACAACACCACAATCAACAACAAGACAACAACAATCCATGACTTTCTTCCAAGGTTCTCTTCCCAAAGCCCAAAAGAGACAAGAGTGAAGTTTCTTACCTGGGATATCTTTTCACCATGTCATAGGGCTTTTAATTCTGTGAATTCTGAAAAAAAAATGAGCTGAAATAGTGTAGAAATGAGCTTTTTAGCTTAAAATTACTTCATATAGGCGGGCTGGGTGGTACTCGCGTGCGGCGCCCATGCGACGTGCCCTCGCTCACGCGCACCTGTTGTCTTCCTGTCTCGTTGCCTGCGCGCCACGATGCTTTCCCTACCAATAATTTTGTATCCAATCGAGCATAACTTTTTATTCCGAACTGCGATTGATGAGAGGTTTTTTTCACTGTAAACTAGACTTAAATACCTTTAATCTAATATGTTATAGGACTTATAAATCATTATATATTTGGAGATATATCTGTTTAATATTGACCCTTACTTACAAACTTCACATACTCTTCGCTTTTTCCTTTGCACATGTTTCCCTCCTCACCTACAACCAACATACAACCCATAATTCCCTTAATACGACATATAAACATCAAATAATCATCAAAAGAAGTTTCAGGGTGTAACACCTTTCTTGAAGAAGCGTTCAACTATTTGGAGTTTCTTCTTGATTTTTCAAATATTCTTGGAATTAGTTTGTATTGTTCTTGAATTTTTCTTAGTTGAAAATTACAATAACCACGTGGGTTTTATTTCAATCTTCATTTAAGTTCTCAATTATGTTTTCTTCAATGAATGCTAATTCTTTTCTTACAATCATGAGAGGCTAAAATCAATACGCATGCTTGTAAATTAATAAACTAGGGTTTGCATATAGTGATTCTAAATCAATACGCATGCTTGTATTGTCTTCACTTCAATCTTGAAAATTTCTTAATGGAGCGCAGTGTTAAGACTTTCTCAAATTCTTTATTTGCTTGAACCTAGAGAAGTAGAGATTAGGAAAAGAAAAGAACAACAAAGCCTGAAATTCTATGATTCATTGTATAACTTGAGTTGCGGTCACAAGATAGTTAATTTGAATGAAATCGATAATGGTTAAAGTGAAATCACTCAAGATACCTAATCCTGTGATTGAGTATAGTCATCCAATAGGGACGAACCAGTCATTTGGATGAATTTATGTTATCAGTTCTACAAGTTAATTATTGGGATAGATCATAAGTGCAAAACCCAAAATAGTTATGAATCTATGGGGAACACTTCCCTAGTTAATTGCATCAACCTGATAACAACTTAAATCTTCAATACTATTACGCATTTACTTCTTTCAAAATCCCTCATTAGGAGATAATTGAACTAAAAGTCTAAAAACTAGAATTATTCTACATCCTGACCATATTCCGTGTAGGATCGACCCCAACCTTTGTTGGATTCATTATCAATAACGCCCGTGTCATACTTTTCTAGGAGTGTGATTTGAGCATTATCAAAAGTGGGCCCATTGCTGGGACTACAACTTAGGATTAGAGTAATTGTTGTGTTTAACTTTTAGTCATTATTTCTTCTTTTACATTTTTATTTTGTTTTTGTCCTATCAGGTTACAACAAGGAAACCCTAACCTCTGTAAGCACCAGGATGGAGGATGAGAGACTGCTAGTGCCTCTAATGGCACAAATGAATGTTGAGGCACTGGCAGCCATCCTGATGAATTATGAAGGGGATGAATTCCAAGAGTACACAGAGATGGTCAATTCCCTAGAGGGAATGGGGTCCTAAAGCTTCAAGCCAAAGAAGTTTGACCTAGATTTAAAGAACAAGGCGACCTCTCAAGCAAAATTGTTCGTCGAGGTACCACCAGTTCTGGAGCTTAAAGCTCTATCCCCACATTTTAAATATGCTTTTCTAGGGGGAGAACAACACCTTGACAGTGATTGTAGTAGAAAATTTTGTAGACTGGCAAGTGGAGGCCCTGGTTTCAATACCGAGGAGATACAAAAAGGCAATTGGGTGGACCAGTGCCGACATTATCGGTAGTCCCTCAGGCATTTGTAATCCATCTTGAGCCGAATTGTGTACCGATCATAGAGCACCAGAGATGAATGAATCCACCTATGCAAGAGGTGGTGAAGAAAGATATTATAAAGTGGCTAGATGCCGGTGTAGTTTATCCCATCACTGACAGTAAATGGGTTAGCCCGGTACAGTGTGTACCAAAGAAAGGAAAAATCACAGTAGTGTCAGACGAGAGGAATGAGCCTTATTTGTTTTGTATTTCTGCTGATGGGATGATTCATATGTGTGTGCCAAAGGTGGAGATGTTGAATATACTTGAGGACTGCNCTCTCATCTCCGGTTGAGGGTCATCATTGTGGTATTTGAACTGCACATAAAATTTTGCAGTGCGGGTTCTATTGGCCCATAATCCACTAGGGTGTGTATGATTTTTCCAAGTCTTGTGACCAATGTCAGTGATAAAGCAGCATCACCTGTAAGAATGAGCTACCATTAACCCCAATTCTGGAAGTAAGCTATTTGATTTATGGGGTATTGACTTCATGGTCCCATTTGAGAGCTCATAAGAGATGAAGTATATCTTGGTGGATTATGTCTCAGAATAGGTGGAGACCATTATACTCCCTAACAATAAAGGCAAAAGTGTAACAACATTCATATGGAAGCACATATTTTCCAGATTCGATACTCCGAGAACAATCATCAGCGACGGTAGATCGAACTTTTGTAATCTCCTTTTCAGAACTTTGCTTGAGAAATATGGTATAAAGCATAAAGTGGAAACACCTTAGCATCCTCAGTTAAGTGGATAAGTGGAAATCTCCAATAGGAAGATCAAGGCAATTTTTGCAAAATTAGTGAACACCAATCAAACAGACTGGTCGTGGAAGTTGGATGATGCACTCTAGATGTATCGAACACCTTATAAGACCCCTATTGGCTCTTCACCATATCATTTGGTATATGGAAAGTCATGCCACTTGCTAGTGGAGCTGGAGTATAAGGCATTATGAGCACTGAAGAAGTTTAACTTAGATTGGTATGATGCATCCAAGTTAAGGCTAGATCACCTGAATGAAATGGATGAGTTCCGACTCCAAGCTTACGGGAGTGCAACCATCTATAAGGAGAGAATGAAAATATATCATGACTGGAAGATTGCAAAAAAAGAGTTAAATACTGGTGATTTGGAACTCCTATTTAATTCGAGGCTCCACTTGCGTCCAGGTAAGTTAAAGTCTAGATGGATGGGATCGTATCGAGTGATAGAAGTGTTCCCGTATGGTGTCATTTAACTTGAGAACAAGGATGGTAAGAGGTTCAACGTAAATGGATAAAGAGTGAAGCTATATATGGGAAACACTGAGGAGGTAAGAGGAATCAAATTGGTGTATTTTGACGAAGCCTAAATAGACAAGGAAGTTACATCGTGCCTCGATGTTAAATTAGGCGCTACATTTGAGGCAACCCATGAATGGTCGGTTAAGTCTGAGTAGCTGACAGGAGCGCTTACAGCACCACAGGTATGTCCCTCTCCTAGTTCTTACATTTTTATGCTTTGGCGACAAAGTATGCTTTTTAAAAGGGGGAGGTTTACTTGTTTTTGAATTTAGGACTTCATTTGAGGTTTTTTGTTGTTGTATTTCTTTTCCCTTGGATATTCTATCTAGTAGAACCAACATATTTAGGATTTTGTATGTTGTTTAACTTGAAGTAGCTTAGGAGTACTTTGCAGCCAATAAATGCACTTGTTTTAATGTTTTGTGAAAAGATCATTTTTTTAAAATAATTTGGTGTTAGCTATGTATGTTGATTACAAAGCATGACTTTTGTTATGACATTTAATAGATTAGGATGTGTACTTATGGCTTAGCTGTGCATGAACTAGATAGATAGAAAAAAATGCAAACCTGTATCATGTGTCAGTGAGGATTTTTACTTTGTTCAATACTGCATAGAGGATCTAGAACTTTACCAGTTAGTATTTACCTAGGTTATAGGACAATTGGTTAGGAAAGAACCATGGGCCATTTTTGTTTTAGCCCACTTTAGCTTAAATTTCCCTACCAAATGTATTGATTCCCTTGATCCCATGTTTGAGCCTCAAGTTGGCCATTTTTCTTTGATTACCCATTCACCTTTCTCGTATTATAATGAACCTGTTTGTACCTGGTCCCTCCTTGGACATTGTGAACCTCAGCTAAGGTACCCAATGAGTCATGGTATCCATCTGTCGAGTCTAGTGTAAAAGTTCACTTCCTTACCATGACTTCAGACAACGGATCATTGCCTAAGTTTAAGGTAGCTATAGTAGGGATGTGTAGACTGGTTGGGGGTGAAAAAGAAAGAAAAAGTCAAAGAAAAGTGGGATGTGGTGTGCAATGTCAAAAGAAAATGAAATGTTAAAAAATAAAAGAAAACAAAAAGAATTGAAAAAGATGAGAAAAATACACCACACCCACAAATGACAGTTAAACGGTATAAAAAGGAGGAAAAAGCTAAAGAGATAAAAATAGGTAAAAAGTGAAAAGTGAAGCCACAAGGTGTATGAGGGTTAGTCACTAATATCCATATCTACTATACCCAGCTCAAAGCCTACATTACAAGCCAAGAAAATTTCTATATTGATACTAGCCTAATTTTCTGAAAAGCTAACATATAGAAAATACGGGCAAGCCTATGGTATCCGATATGCAGTATTTGGAACTTCTTTGTGAGAGTGAGAGTCTTGTTTGACTAGTCCTATATATATGTCTGTGAGTTTTAGGGACTTCATTTGTTGTGAGGTACATGATTTGTATTGCATTAAGATAGTTGTCTGTGTTAGTAGCATTAGTGATAACTCAGTTCTCTGCTAATAGTTAGATGCCATGTCTTGATCCTTGTATGTCATGAGTTGTAATTGCATGTGTGCATAGCTGACTTGGTTTAATTTAGTGGGGTCAATCTTTGATAATGGTCGTAAGTGCAAATTTTGTTATGTTGGTTGTAGGTCTTCTATTTTTTTTCTAGTTAGGCATCGTTTTATTGTTTTGTTTTTTTTCCCTGAGGACATGCAAAAGTCTTAAGTTGACGGTATTGATGTGCTATTGGTTTACAACACTTTCGTCGCTTAAAACTAAGAAAATATGCACGGTCTTAGGTGTGTTTATATGGATATAGTTCACTTTTGATTTGTTTTCAGGGAAATAAGGTGTTGTATTTGAAAGTTGTGAAAGAAGGAAAAAAGAGTGCAAAAATTAGTACAGACTTAAGTGCGAGCCATACCTTGGTGGTACAAGCCGTACGGTAAGTCATGATAAATTTCAGAAGATTTTCTCAAGGTACTAGCCAGTTATGACTCATGACATGAGTTGTACCATCCTGGTATGAGCCATACTGTGAGTCTTGGAAAACATCAGGAGGATGCACTTAAAGTTGTCTCCTGGTACGAGTAGCAACTACAATCCATGATGACTACCTGTGACCCATAACAAGGAGTCATGGTGAGGTTCAGAAAGATTATAAAAAGGCAGATCTCATGGTATGAAAGACAACTACAGTAATAGGAGAAAAATACGAGTTGTACCAAGACACTCATGGAAATATTCTGAGGATGCCATATATCTCTGGTTCAGACCACGAAAGGAATGTATGACTTGTAGAAGTATTGTACGAGTCATACCAACTCACAACACTTAGCCAAATTCAGGGCTTATAGGCATAGTACAAGTGAAGCTACGACTCATATGATCAACTTACGAGTCATAGGAGAAGGCGGCGACAACTAATCAATTTTTCATGTTAATTTAGGAAAGGTTTCTAATTATTTGTATAAATACTTTTCTAGGTTATTTTT
Organism: Datura stramonium; assembly: GCA_018107945.1. Taxonomy (NCBI): domain Eukaryota; kingdom Viridiplantae; phylum Streptophyta; class Magnoliopsida; order Solanales; family Solanaceae; genus Datura; species Datura stramonium. Next base: position 179,805 of record JACEIK010001397.1, read on the forward strand.
TTAGGAGGAGACTTTAGGGACGACTTTCTTGGAGAAGCTGTCACGACTTGAGTCTACATCCTAGATGAGACACAGTACATGGTGCCACAAGTGACCCCGAGCTAACCCATGGTAAACGTTGCACTGGTAAACTAAGTAAACCTAAGTGGAAGCTTTATGAAATATAATTATTCAAGAAATACTAATTTGAAAAGAGTCAATATATCTGAAAACAATACAGAACAACCGTGTCTGAAAGCCAACTACTAACTGATGAGTTGCTGGGACATGCCCCCAGCTAACTCTAAAATCTGTCTAAATAAGAACTAACTAAAAGCAATATCATCCTCGAAAGATGAGGACTTACCCAAAAGGAATGCTTCTGGAATCGTCGGAGGGGACTACTGATGATGCTGAGGCTGAGAACATGCGCCTGTATCATCATATAATACAACATAGAGAGTATGCATCAGTACTTTGAATGTACTGAGTAAGTGAGATATAAAATAAGCATGGAAAATAACAACTAAACTAAAATAACATGGAATGACCAACTGATACTGAATACTGATAAAAACTAAGTTATAACTGGTATGGTCAATAATGACCCTGACTAATGGTCATAAACATGTCTATAACTGAGTGACTGAACTGAGCTAAACTGAAACTGTACTGACAAGTGGGAGAGTTTATAACCGATATATAACCATGTGAGCTAAATGTGGAGTCCGATGTATACACCCCATCGGAGAAAGCCCACTGTAACTTGCCAGGGTATGGTGCCTAAGCTGGGTGATCACAAGTCTAGGGCTCGATGGGCTAAAACCTACGATGGAAACATAGTTCTTGGAACGTGGGTATGCTAGAACCCCAGTCCGCTTGGTTCTAAGTACTACTCCTACTTGATAGTCCTAACTTGACTACTAAGCTGATAGCTTGAAGCTGGGGTCCTGGACTAAGTCAGGAATACTGATCCGGAAGTAACCTGAGAGTCTGTAGGACCGAATAATTGAAAATTGGTGTTCTAAGACCGGTTAGAGATTCCTATATGGAAGCATCGTAACCGTCTAAAGAACTAACTGATAACTGATACAGACGGTCCAGAAGTAACCTGAGAGTCTGTAGGACCGAAAAATTGAAAATTGGTGTTCTAAGACTGGTTAGAGATTCCTATATGGAAGCATCGTAACCGTCTAAAGAACTAACTGATAACTGATACAGACGGTCCTAAGACTGGTCAGCACTTCTTATGTGGAAGCGTCGAAACTGTCTAGAGAACTAACTGATAACTGAACTATGGAGTATCACTGAACTGAACTCCTTAAGGAAACTAACTATCATCAAACTGATCAACTTAGTTACTGTAAGATACTGAGATAGGTTAATTGCTAACTGAGACTGAACTAGCATTCAAACTGACTGTGAATCCACAAACTGGTAGTAACATGAAAATTCAAGAACTAATAGAGTCAAGCAGTATTTGTATCTAGACAATTATGCAAGACCTGGTTTACCGTATTTACAGAGCTAGGGCTAAACAATAATTCATGAAGAGAATAACAACATACTTGAGAAATGATGAAAACATTGCAAAAATTCACAAGGATTCCAATTCACAAGAATTAATCAAGATCTGGCTATGAATTTACTCTAAATCAAAACATCAAGGCTAGAATTGATAAGAAATTACAGAAGGGTTTCGCGGCACAAGGAAAGAACAATTCCCTTGTTGAATTTCCACATACCTGGTGTAGAAATCCCTGAGAAAACCCTTGAGAAATCTAAGAAGAAGAATTGAAACCCTTAACCCTACTCTGTGCTTCCTGACTGAGTTTTCTATGTTCCGACTTTGAGAGAATAAGAGGAATGAAGAGGGAATGTCAATTACCTCCCTAAATCCCTTGAATATAACCCAAAACAACATAGTTTAGGGATTAAAAATATGAGAAGTTACAAAATTTCCCCTGAAAGAAAATTTGGAAAACTGTCTGACAGGGACGAACGGATCACTTAACGAGTCGTTGGTATATACCATGACTCGTTAGGACCAAAAGTTGGTCCTGGGACTGGAATTTGGCTATGGAAGGGGCCCAAAACTCGTTGAACGAACCAATAGGTCATTGGTACCTCTCGTTGTCACTGGTGGGATTTTTAAATAAAACTTGGGAACCCCACTAACGGACGACACAATGACTCATTGGTAGAACCCGTTGTATCTGCTCGTCGTCTCCACTAGAAAACTGAGGGATTTCTGGACTTATTTCCATGGACGGAAAAAATGACTCATTGTATGATACAACAAGTCATTTTTTTTTGGTTGATACTGGAAAATATTTTCAACAACACCTAGACTCCAACTACCAATTCACTCCATGAGTCGTTACATCAGATGACGACTCGTGGGTTCCTGAAAAGGGTTTTACAGATTTCTGAACTCGGAAGTCAATGAGTGATAGGATGACTCATTACTCCTTACAAAGGGTCATTCCATGTCTCGTTGGTTCCCGAAGGACAACTGGCAGGGCTGACCACGACCCAGACAATGGGTCGTTACTTCTGACAATGACTCGTTGTCTCGGTCGTTCTAGGATAAAATTTTCTGGTTCTTTCTAGTTTTCATGCAAAGTCTGAATTTGGTCTAGGAAAGTTTTGGGGTGTTACAGAAGATTTCGACTTTTTGGAGTTTCTTCTTGAGTTTTTTAATATTCTTAGAATTAATTTCCATTGTTCTTGAATTGTTCTTAGTTGAATATTCCTATAACCAAGTGGGTTTTATTTCAATCTTCATTATAAGTTCTTAATTATGTTTTATTCAATGAATCCTAATTCTTTTGTTACAATCATGAAAGGCTAAAATCTCCACAACTAGGTGATAAAGGGCATATTTATGCACTTCATAGACATATTTTTTCCCGACTTTACTATGTTTTGAGAACAAATTATGTGTGTTTTCATGTGTTTATGTTATATATTTGTGAAAATAGTTAATATACGTGATTAGATGTTTTCAGGTATAAAAGTGATGGTTTTGGGTATGTTTGAGGCTTATGGAATAAATATGAGGAAGTTGGAATGAATAATGCAAATATCAAGGCATATCGCACTAGACAACACTGCTGCGCAACCAGGTGCGCAAAGCGGCATAGAAACTGCGCAATACGGCAAGCTTGTCGAATGACCATCAAAAGTCAAATCCCACTTTAACTAGGAAAAGGAGCTACAAATCCCAAACCAAATTCATGAAGGAACAAAGAAGGCATAAATATACTATTATAAATACTATTTTATTTCTTTGTAATAGATATGTCAAGACATAATTTTAAAAACATGATTTAAGAAGACAAGTCTTGGACTTAGACGTTCTGTTTCAAAAATGCTTCGAGACAATTAAGGGTATTCTTCATTATTGCTGCAATAATCAAGTGAGCCTTCTTCCAATCATTTTTGTAAGTATTAATTTATACTTTTTTTGATCTTGGGCAGAATTATATGCCCAAGTGATACCTCAAATGCTTCATTTCGTCTTGTTTTATCTGTCGTTATTTGTGCACTACTCATGCGATTTGTAGTTAAAATGTGAATTTTATACTAACCAACATGATTAGTGATATTTTGCGGAAAAATGTAATTTTGGGAAGCTAGATACATGTTAGTAAAAATCGGGAATGGACTTGACGAGCAGTGGAAAATGTCAAGGAAGAGCAGCAAAGATAAGGGCTCCGCGATGGAGCCATTTCACGCTGCCATCGCGGAGGCATTCTGCACTCCGGGTGACTTAGTTTGGCCAATTCCAGTGAAGGTCGCGTTGCTTCCGTGACAGGAGGTATTGCCGCGATACAAGCCGTGGCGTTGGGTATATTTACTTGGAACATCAAATTCCAGTAAGGGTTCGGGACTGTGCCGTGGCACGTTGGCCAAGCTCCGCGTTGCATGTTTGTAACGGCGAGGAGTAATTGCTGAGGGACCTGATTCGGAAGAGGTCGCGTTAGCTCCGTGTCCGCCCGAGGCAGTGCTCGCGATGCACTCCGTGACACGTTGCTATTATTCGGGAAAAATTCCCACAAGTATAAATAGCACACTTAGGTTCATTTTTAATTATTCTGACTTAGTTGAGCAAGGACGTGGGTTACAAGTAGTTGAGGGGACGAAAATCTTAGGGTTCTTCTCTATCTCTTTCTCCTTTATTTCAATTGTTTGCTTATGATTTATACTCATTTGATGATATTTTAATCCACAAATGAGTGACTAAATTCACTTCTTGCCGAGGTTAAAGAACAATTATGTAATTGTTGATCATTTGGTTTTTCATCTTTTCTTCAATGGTTGTTCTAGCAATTCTTGTTCTTACTGCATTAATGTTTGGCCAATGTTAATGTATATCTAAAGTAATTTTGATCTTGAAAAGGAAAAAATTGAAAGTTGTAATTGGTAGGATATGTTCTCTTCTTAATTTGGGAAAAGTGAGAATTGATTTACATTCAGAATAAATATATATCTGAAAGTCGTATTAGTCAGTTAAGAATCGGTTTTGTATAAACACAGAACATGAAATTCTTTTATCACAGAAATGTAGAGTTGAAGGTTCATGATTCTTAAGTTGGGTAGAATACAAAAGTTTCAATCCATAGGTAATAATTTTTGACTAGAAACCGAAGGAAAGATTAACCGAATTGTGTCGATAAATTACTTCCCTGCATGTTCGTTTTAGCCTCCGCATGCTCATTACTATAGTTCAGTCGCACTTTATAATTTTGTCTTGGAATTAGAATAAATTAGAAACAAACTCTCAAAATATTCTTTAAATTATTTGTCTGCATTTTAAAGTTAGAGTTCATTAACACTTAAGTTGAATATTACATAGTTCAGTCCCTGTGGGATTGATAGCAGCTTACTTTAGCCATTTTACTACTTGTTCGATACGTGCACTTGCGTGTGGTTTGCAAAAACCACCGAACAAGTTTTTGAAAGCCGTTATTGCCGGGGACTGGCAATTGGTAGAATTGTTTTCTTAGTGTTATGTTTATGATTTCTATATTAGTGCTGGCAACGATCTTAGCATCTTTTGCAAATATTGAATTACATTCAACAACTTTGGCAAAGAGACAAGGAGGCTGATGATTCATACTTAGAGCCAGAAAGACAATTCCATCGTCAATGAAGAGACGCTCTAGAGAAAAGCTGCGAGATTGCTCAGACAAACAATCCTGGAGCAACAGCAGAATCCACCGCGAGGGCAGTGTTAGTGCCCCGAGGAAGTGACAGCTAGGCCGGTTGCCAGTGACAATTCCACATGCTAACAATGTTACATCAAGCATTCGCAAGCCTGAGCCGGGAAGGGAATTTAGTTGAAACAGAGAGCCATGAACATTGCTGCCCGCACACTGGGCAATTCACAGGTCTCCCTACGAGGATCCCACAACAACATCTCAAAAACTTTTTGGAATAAGTGTGCTACATCCCGCTGGGTATCATCCGATTCGCAGGCTTACATTGTTCCATTTTCACTCTTGGGAGAAGCAAAGAGGTGGTTAAAAATTTGAGCCACCTAATTCTATCACCACTTGGGATGATCTTGCAAGAAAATTTTGTGCAGTTCTTTCCATCGGTAAAACAGCAAGACTTAGAAGTCAGATTCCTAGTTTTAAACAAAGAGAGGGAAAATGCGTATCCAAGCTTGGGAAAGGATTTAAATCTATGTTACGGGATTGTCCTCATCATCACCGAGTCCAATGATGTGCTGGTGCATACTTTCACTTAGAGGTTCGGAACCTCACACTAAATTTTGCTAGACTCAGCAGCTGGGGGACAAGCATTAGGGAAGACATGAAGGCCATCATGCTTTGTTAAATCGTATTTCACGGGAAATCCAGGGAGTGGAATGCGGACTCTTCTAGAGGAGGAAAAAGCAAAGCGGCAGGAGTCTTGGAAGTGGATGGTTTTACAGCTATGTGCACGAATAGCTGCGTGGCAAAATCAACTCAACACCCACTTCAGCAATATGAAACTGGGTAATCTCAAGCCCCAGTTAATGTTGTGCAGCAGATTTGGTGTGAAGTATGCGGTAGTAAGAACACTCAACTGATGTTATTAGGGCAAATCCTGATTCAATGAACTTTGTTGAATATGTGAGAGAAATAATCCTGCTTGATTATGAAACAACTACAACTCGAATTGGAGAAATCATCCGAATTTCTCTTTGTGTAGTAATAGCCATCAAGGGGAGAGTTCGAATTAGGGTGTGCAGAGAAATCAAGGAGGGCAGCAGAACTATCAAACTCAATATAAAGGCAACAATGCACCTCCTCCACCGCCATCACCCAACATTGAGGAAATGTTTAAAACAATGATAGCTAACCAAGCTCAATTGCAGGCTGATTATGTGAAATTGTCAGCAGATGTAAAGAACAATCAGTTAGCTACAAAGGCGTTGGAGTACTAGTTTGGGCAACTAGCTGGAGCTCAAAACACCAGGCCAAGGGAGGACTACCGGTGACAATGACCTAAATCCCAAGCAGAGTAAGGTGGAACCAGAAAGACCACCTCATCAGTTAGGAGCAATGGAGAATGAGAGGGAACATGATGATGAGAGGGAAGAGAAGAAGGAAGCTGAACCAGAAAGACCACCACCCGTTCCTCAAATATTAAAGAAACACAAGGGAAGCTTGTTTCAAAAGTTCCTGTAGGTGCTTAAACAGGTACATTAATTTACCTCTTGTCGATGTTTTGCGGGAAATTGCCGAAGTATGCAAAAGTATATCAAGGACATCATAGTGAACAAAAAGCAAGATTGACGAGATGCGCTACGGTGGCGCTTACTGAAGAGTGAACTTCCGTATACATAATAGGTTGCCAACAAAGCTCCAAGGACCCTGGGAGCTTTTACAATACAAATCACAATTGGGCAAAGTATCCGAGCTCCTTGAGACTATGGCAACTTAGGAGGGCGAGTATTAGCAGTGCGGCAGTGATGTTTAGAGATTGGGGCTGGGCGGTCTAGACCAACTACAGTGATCTTGTAGTTAGCGGATCGTTCTTTGGCCAGACCAGATGGCATTGTAGAGGACATGCTGGTGCAAGTGGGCTCCCTTATCTTCCCGGTAGATTTTGTTGTTCTAGATTTTGAGCCGGATACGGAAGTCCCATTTATTTTGGGGCGTCCCTTTCTTGGCAACCAGGAGAGCATTGATTGATGCTGCAGGAAGCTAACTATGCGGGCGCATGACAAGGTGGAGGTATTTTAATGTATATAAGGCCATGACTTCCGGCCATATATGAGAGCTGTCAGCAATCAATAGCGATCAGCGAAATGGTTCCACGATTGTTGATTCTCGAGATCCAGGGAAGAGCATCGATTGAGGACGCCCAAAACTGGAGTTGTGGCAAGAAGATCAAAATGCCACGTTCTCAATTAGCATGGGCATCATTGTAAGCCTTACTGGGGTGAGGACGTTATTCGGGAGAAGACGTCCATCACTCTAAAGGATGATTAAGCTTTAATGACATCAAGCCACGATGGTAAACCAGGCGCTACATGGGAGGCAACCCGTGAAATTGTTGTAATAAATAACTTAAAACATGAAATTTTTAATTAAAAAAACAAAAAAAACATGTAATTTAATTAAAATTAAAAAATTGTGTTTGCATTGAAACCTATAATTCTAACCAATTTCTTGTTGAAAGATGATTTTCGGGTGGGAACGGAGGGCAAAAATGCAAAAATCACAAAGGAAAAAAATCGAGGTGAGAAAAATAAAAAGTGGCATGACAGTGACCTACGTGGCTCCGTGTCACGGAGGAGAACCTCGCGTTCCCTCCGTGACACGTTGAAAGGTTATCGAAATTTTTATAAATTCCAGAACACCTACGTGATGGCTCTGTGTCACGGAGAGGGGTGCTCCCGCGTTACCCTCCGTGACACGTTGAGGAGTTAATTCACGTCGGGTCTCAGGTCTGGGTAACCTGCGCGAAAAACCTCCTTTAAACCCCGAAATTCCCTCATTTTTTCCCATTTCCCATTCCGTCCATGACGAACTCCCTAAATTCCCTCCTCCCCCAACGTGACACAGACCTAGGCACGAAGTTTCTTCAACTTTTCTTCAATTTCATCAGATTAAAGGTATGTTCTTGAACTTAACCTCAATTTTAAATTTTCAATTTTTGAGCATGTGAGTGAGTAAGCCTTGCCTAAGTGTAATTAAGCTTGAATTCATGTAAATTATGATTGATTGATATTCATCGTATTGTTGTGAGTATGAACTCGATGAATGCATGTTTTATTGAATTTTTGCAGTGGTAGCTAGGGTTGGAATTTGAATAGGAAGAAATGAAATTCGGTTGAAATGTGAGAAATTTTTGGGTTGTACATGTTAGGTGATGTGATATATTTGTGATTAATGTCGAATATGCTAAGTAAGCAAAGGGAATTTTGGGAAAATGAGGGTGGTGAATTGCATAGGTTTTGTTGAAAGTAATTCTTGGCTAAGTGCTATGTGATGTAATGGAATCATTGGTGATATTGCTTGATTCGTTGTCTACGAAAGTCTGAGTAGTACATAGTACTTATTCCATCGACTTATCTGAATGCACGAGGCATGTTGATTGATAAAAATTGGAAATGAATGATTGTCTTGCTGAATTGTTTTAATTGGCTAAAGACTAAATTGTGGGGTGGCCTAACTCAGCCCAACCTTAGTTGAAGATAATTTTGACTTGAATAACATTGGGATTGTCTGTTCGATTTGACAGGAACGATGTCAGGCAGGCAAGACAAGGAAAGGGCCCATCTACATCGGGCGCCGGTAGAAAAGAATCAGGTTGGGAACAGCAGTACCAGCAGCACCAACAGTTCCAGCGGCCAATGCCGTCATGGAACCCGATGGGTGACGACGAAGGGAAGAAATGGTATGTAAACACAAAGAAACCAAATACTTCCCTGAGGAGCACGTGCAGGAGCCTTCAACACGGGAATTCCCAGTCGTACACCGGATTGGCAACGCGAGTGAACCATCTTCGAAGAGTAGAGTGCAATCTCCATCTGACCAAGGAGTTACATACCAGCGGAACCCGACAACCGTAGTCACACCGTCAAAGATAAAGGGGCAGGTTCTCCACCTTTGAGCCCCATCACCTGAAGCCATATTGGGGAGGCGCAGGACACGAGACCGCCCCATGTACCCAGGAGCTGAACACTGCTCCACCTTATGAGGATATCAGGCGCTGCACATGTGGAGCCCGTTCGACAGCAGCGGTGGAGCAGGCACAAGGGAGAGGACTACCATCAAACACTGCCTTACTCTCAAATGAACAAGGAGGCGAGTTTGGCTTATGCCTGATCCGGGGGTGCACATGACGAATGTCACCGGATGAGGTAATGCTGGTATACGCTGTTGAAAGGAGCTTGAGATAAATGTTAGGGCGGTGATCATCTCCGCCATGAAGAGAGCCCGACTCCATCAAGGGCACAGGTACAGGTTCGGTGGTCTGCTGACACGTTCCTGAGGGAGCCATGATGACTGAGGAAGAGGCCACTGGACTACATCCCGCAAAAGGATAGGCGTGCCTTGGGCGTCACCAAAACCAAGCCACCTTTTACTCACGGGCTTAAGTTCTCACACTAGCCGAGAGCGACATGCTCGGGATTACCAGAATATGGCCCACATGTTCCGGGATGCAGATGCCGCAGTTGCGCATAGGAGGGAGGCCAGCGAGAAGATGAGAGTTTGTGGCAGCTCTACTTGGATTACCCCTTCGGCGAAAATCTTTCTTTCCGGGCTCTATGCCGAGTGGGGCCAGCTTTTTGTGGGCTACTGTAGATGACGATGTCCCCACCGATGAGGGAGACACGCCGTGAGACTCGAATGTGAGTCGGATGAAGACGACGCGGGCGATTCAGATATGAGGGGACGAGAGCAACGACACCTGATGAAAAGAAGTTGAATACTTCGATTGATCGGGGAGTTTCACCACCTACTTTTGTGCTATGTTGAATTTTGCTTGAACACTGGGGACAGTGTCGGTTTAAGTGTGAGGTGGGAGTAGTTGGGGGGTGCCAGTTGTTTTTGTGGTTATTTTATGTTTATATCTTGTGTTGTTGTGCCTGTGAGAAATGTGAACCTGTGATTTTGTGCATATGTTACGTATTGTAATTTGGTGTTGTAATGAATGTTAAGCTGTGTGCTGTGTGGAGTTATTTGTTAGCTGGTTGTGTAAATATTTTTTTGTTTTTATCGAAATTATCGATATTTTAAAATTTTGTTGAATTATATTATGATTGGGTTTCTCGCGTTTGTTTCGGTGCTTTTTACCGAGAATAGTCTCATTGAACCAAAGTCATAAATAGTGACCGTCCCTATGATGGATGGATGACGACCGTCTTAGGGAAATGTAGTGATAGAATTAGTTTTTTTCTTTCTTTTTATTTTCTTTCTTTTGTTTGTTTCCCAAACATGTCCTTTACTATGGTTCCAGAATTCTTGTTGCATGTTGTACATGATATTAAAGATGAAAAGGTGATTCGTGTGAAGCATGCAACTGTGTAAACATGTTGAGATACCTAGGCCATAAGTTCGATTCGGTGTGATTGAGCTTAACTGTTAATTCTTGTAATTGGCGATTGAAGAAGTCTGTGAATATGTCTTGAGTTGAGCATGTGCAATGAGTGTGAGGTGAGGTTTCAATTGTTCCATCCTATTGTGAAGTGTCTAGAACTTTCTTGGTGTGTGTACGAAACGGAAATGAAGATGTGTATTGTAGGAAAGGATGTAGGCATTTCTTTGATTTAACCGAAAGTTTTCCATTATCATACCTACCTTGAATGTACATCACAGATTAGCCCCATTGAGCCTTTAGCCTATTTTCTTTCTTTGAAAAGGTACAAACCTTGACTTAATCCCTTCTTTTCATTAGCCATTGAATTTGATCCAAAACTCTTAAGCGCTCCAAGAAAAATAATTTTACCACAGTGTCAAGGAGTGAGAATTGTGAAAAGAAAGGAAAAGCTGAAGTGGTGAAAGTAAAGAAAAGGTCAGAGGTGCACTTGCTGAAATTAAATAAAATAAAGATGTATAACTAATCACATTATTAAGTCGAGGTGCTTAAAGAAATGGGAACAAAAATAAAGAAAAACTTCAAGAATGGGAGGATGAAGGAAGAAACAATGCCCATAATGATGGTGGGATGTATTGAAAAGCGCTTTAAGGAAGCTAGTTGCTTTATTATTGGTTGGCCACAAGTATTTACTAGTTCCTTAGCTTACATTACAACCCGTTAAGTCCTACATGATCTTACATCACGCATCCTTATATTAGTGGAGTAATATACTAGAGGCAAGCCTATGGTTCATGACATGATGCATGTGAATTCTTTGGGAGAAAGACAATCGTGTTCATATACCCCTACATGTAATGCTTTGGAAATCATATGATTGAAAAGGGAAATTCTCTTGTATTGTGAGGGCACATGCTTGACCAGAGATTGAATTTCGTGTTGGATGTCTTGTCAGTTGATTTGCATGAGTTTGTTGATATTGAGAGTCGATTCTTGAGTCTAGGAGGTCTTAATGTGGTGAATGTCATTTGTATTGATAAGACTATGCATGTTTTTCTTGATGATTTGCTATATTAAATAATAGGTATAACCGTGGCTTGAATTGTCAAGACAAAGTAGCTATGCGTGAGTGTCAATTGCATGAGATGTGAGTATTGTTCGTGAACAAGGTTTTAAGTATTAGGGTAGTGATCTTGGGAAGAATTATGCCATTGATACTCAAATGCTTCATTTTGACCTGTTTATCTATCGTTATTTGTGTATTCTCATGTGATTTGTAGTAAAAATGTGAATTTATACTAACCAACATGATTAGTGTTGTTTTGCAGGAAAAATGTAATTTTTGGAAGCTAAGAGACATGTTTGGTAAAATCAGGAAAGGACTTGGAAGAGACGTGGAAAAGGTCAAGGAAGAGCAGCAAATATAAGGGCTCCGCAATGGAGCCGTGTCACCTTGCCATCACTTATTCTGCCTCGGGTGACTTAATTTGGCCAATTCCGGTGAAGGTCGCATTGCTTCCATGACAGGAGGCAATGCCACATGATACAGAAACCGTGGCGCGTTGGGTATATTTACCTGGAACATCAAATTCCAGTAAGGGTTCGCGACTGCGCCGTGGCACGTAGGCCCAAGCTCCGCGTTGTGTAGCACGCTGAGGAAGTAATTGCTGAGGACTGATTCCGAGAGGTCGCGTTAGCTCCATGTCACAGAGAGCGGTGCTCCGTGCACTCTGTGACACGCTACTGTTATTCCAGGAAAAGAATTCCCACCAGTATAAATAGCACACTTAGGTTCATTTTTAATTATTCTGCTTAGTTGAGCAGGGCGTGGGTTCACGAGCAGTTGAGGGGACGAAAACCTTAGGGTTCTTCTCTATCTCTTTCTCCTTTGGCTAATTGTTTGTATGATTTATACTCATTTGATGATGTTTAATCCACAAATGAGTGGCTAAGTCCTTTCTTGCTGAGGTTAGAACAATTGTAGTGGAATGTAATTGTTGATCATTTTGGTTTTCATCTTTTCTTCAATGGTTGTTCTATCAATTCTTGTTCTTACTGCATTAATGTTTGACCAATGTTATTAATATCTAAAAATCAATTTTGATCTTGAAAAGAAAATAATTGGAAAGTTGTGGGTGGTAGGATATGTTCTCTTCTTAATTTGGGAAAACTGAGAATTGATTTTACATTCGAATAGAAATATATACGAAAGTCGTATTAGTCAGTTAAGGAATCGGTTTGTATGGCTAGAACACTTGAAATTCTTTTATCCCACAGAAAAGTAGGTTGAAGGTTCATGATTCTTAAGTTGGGTAGAATACAAAAGTTTCAATCCATAGGCAATAATTCTTGACTAGCCGAAGGGAAAGATTAACCGATTGTGTCGATAAATTACTTCCCTGCATGTTCGTTTTAGCCTCCGCATGCTCATTACTATAGTTCAGACTCACTTTATAATTTCTTCTTAGATTAGTATAAATTAGAAACAAACTCCCAAAATCTTCTTTAAGTTGTTGTCTGCATTTTTAAAAAGTTAGAGTTCATTAACACACTTAAGTTGATTATTACCTTGGTTAGAGTCCCTGTTGGATCGATGGCAGCACTTTAGCAGTTTTACTACTTGTTCGACCACGTGCACTTGCGTGTAGTGCAAAAGCCACCGAACACTTTTGTCTATGAATACCATAGATTTATTTATAAACATGATAGACTAAAGCCACCACAACTGGTATTGGGAACCATGAAAAATTAACACACATGCATTAAAAATACTTAGTGATTCTTGAACGGAGTTTATGCATGTATTGTTTCTTCCTTCATTTTAATTTATTTTTAACAGTTGAAAACGTTATAACTTGCCTTATTCTTACTTACCAGACTAAGGAGGCAGTGAATGGGAAAAGGATTAACAACGGAAATTTGAGGCTATCAACCCCACTCATCTAATAGCTTGACCTTGATCGGAAATAGCTAATCCGATATCCAAGGTAAGGGATGATAAACACACCCGTAGATGGACCAAGTTGTGTGGTGATAATCATCTAAATAGGGGACCAACCATTTAGGTAAAATTAACTTACCGATATTGCATGCAGAACTGGGAATAGATCACTAGTACAAAAAGCGTCTTGTTGTTATGAAGTTATGGGAACACTACCTAGTTGGTGCATTAATTTGGAAACAGCAATCTCTCAACTTTGTTATTTATTATTTTACAAATTCCCCCTCTTAGGAAATAATTAACTAAAAAGCTTAAGCACTAGCGTTCTTCTACATCCTTCCGTATTCTCCGTGAGATGAAGCTCAACCTCTAGTTGGGTTCTTTATTGACAACGTCTGCTTCATACTTCGTAAGGAGGTGTGGTTTGAGCGTTATAACTAGGGTTGTGGGAACCATGGTGAATTAACAAACTAGGGTTTGCATATAGTGATTCTAAACTAATAAGCATGCTTGTATTGTCTTCTCTTCAATCTTATGTTTCTTGATGGAGCGCAACATTAGGACTTGCCCGAGTTCTCTATTTGCTTGAACCTAGAGAGGTAGAGATTACGAAAGAGAAGAACAATGAAGCCTTGAATTCTATGATTCATTGTATAGCTTGATTTGCTATGGCAGGATAGTTAATTGGAACAAATTGATAATGGTTAAAGTGAAATAACTCAAGAGACCTAATCCGATGATTGAGTATTTTCATCCAATAGGGACGAACCAGTCATTTGGATGAACTTATGTTATCAGATATACAAGTTAACTATTAGGATAGATCACGAGTGCAGAACTCGATGTAGTTATGAATCCATGTGGAACACATCCCTAGTTAATTACATCAACTTGAAGTGTGTCGACCCGAACGTATACCCAGATCGTAGACACGAGAAAAGGGACTCAAGAGACCCCAAGTCAACCCATGGCACATGCATTCATCTATCTCATCAAGTAAAACAGAATACTTAGCAATAAAAATAATAGAAGCATAATCATAGTATAACAACCTGAAATACTAGACATGTACATAAGCCAGGTACTACATTCTGTAAAGCCTCTACTACATAAGATGAGTTTATGGGCATCTGATCTTGAGCATAATTGCATGCCCAAGTGATACTTAATTACTTAATTTTGACTTGTTTATCTACTTTTATGTGTACATTCTCATGTGGTTTTTATGTAAATGTGGATTTATAATAACCAGCATGATTAGTTATTGTTTTGCGGTTAGAATGAATTTTGGAACTAATCTACAAGTTTGTGAAGTGGAGAATGGACTCGGAAGCAAAACTCGGAAGTCGGCTTGAAAAATGCTAAAAAATGGATGCTCCGCGATAGGGCCTGTGTCACCACCATCGCGGAGGCATTCTGTCTAAAGTGGAATTTGGGTGGAATTCCGGTGAAGGTATGTGATGGCACCGTGTCACGAAAGCCCATGCTCGCGTTCACTTCAGTGACATGGTAGGAGAGCTTAGCTGCTCACCTGAATTACAGTGAAGGAGCGCGATACGTCCATGGAACGGAGCTGAGGCTCCGCGATACCCTCCGTGCCACGCTAAAGATAATAATCCGGCACCCCAAGTTGAAGTGAAGGTCCGTGTCAAGGCCGTGGCTTGCCGGAGCTGATGCTCAACCTTGACCACCCTCCGTGCCACGTTGCTAGTTTATTCTGGGAAATTTTCCACTTGTATAAATAGCACACTTAGGTTTTGTTTAAGATATCAAGTTTCTCAGCTAGAACGTGGGTATCAGACAGTTGAGCTGAAAGTTCTTGGGTTAATTTTCTTCCCTTTTTCTCTTCAATTTCAATTGCTCATAAGATTTCTACTTGTTTGAATGTATAATCATCAAATAGTGGCCATTACCTTGGCTGATGTTGGGGATGATTGCAGTAGTATGTGGTTGATGTTATTTAGGTTTTATCTTCTCTACAAAGAGTTTGTTCTACTAATTCTTATTTTCACTACATTAATGCTTGGCCATTGTTAATGTAAATCCTAGAATTCCAATTTTATTTCTGAAAGGAAGATTAATTGGATATATATGAATTGGTAGGATATGTTCTTTTCTTGGTTGAGAAATTAAGAAGATTCAAATTCCAGAATAGAAATATATCTGTAATGTCTGTTGGTCATCTATGAATTTGTTGTATGTTGCTAGAATATGAAGTTTTTGCATCACAGAAATGTGTAATGTGAGTCTCGTGATTCTTTAATTGGAGAGGAATTCCAAAGACCCAATCCATTGGTTAATAATTCCTGACCAACAACCGAAGAGAAGTGTTGACTGAAATTCAATCAGTAAATTACATATCATAAGTTTTCCTTAACCTTAGCTTGTTTCGTGCTATTGTTTAGATTATAACTTACAATCTTCTTACTTAACGTTACATTAACAGTATTGTGAAAAATTGACCATTAGTTGTTTTGACCTTCTTGTATAAAGAATTGTATACTAAACACTTAATGAAAAATTGCTGTAACATTACAGCCCCTGTGGGTTTGATACCTTGCTTGAAATAAAGCCACTTTATTACTTGTACGACCACGTGCACTTGCGTGTAGTTGGGAGTGAAGAAGTTTTTGCCATTGCCGGATTGGAAATTGGTTATTTAATTTTCTTAGTGTTGGTTTACAAGGACAATACAAGTGTTGACGACTTGATCTTAGCCTTTCTCTCTCCAGGTACTAAATTGTTCTGAACGCTGGCAAGGGATAAGGAGTTGGTGGATCCGTTGTTAGAGCCGGAGAAACAATTTCATCTACAGAAAAGGGAAGCTCTAGAAAAGAAGTTGCGGTTATTAAAGAGCAACTCTGGAGCAACAACAACAACCACCAATTGTAAGGGAAGTTTTAGTGCCCGAAGAGATGGCAGCAAAGAGAACCGGTCCGCGAGGTGGCAATCTCACATGCAAAAATGTAACATCAGAATTCGCAGGCCGGAACCATGAGGGAGGTTTGGAACTTAAATAGAATATGGTGAAGTTGTTACACCAGCGGGAGATTTATAGGTCTCCCTCATGAAGGTCAACAACATCTCCAAAACTGCTTGGAGATAAGTGACACATATATACCCGCTAGAGGTATCATATGATTATGTGAGGTTTACACTATTCCCGTTTCCTTTGTGGGAGAAGCCTTGAAGATGGTTGAAGGATGAACCGCCAAATTCTATTACTACTTGGATGACCTAAGAGGACGTTTTTTATGATTCTTTCCATCAGGGAAGACAGCCATACTTAGAATCAGATTCTAAGCTTCCAAAATAGAGGTGAGAATTTGTATGTCGAGGGCTTGCATCGAGGTTCAAGTCAATGCTAAGAGATTGTCCTCACCATCACCGGTCTAATGATGTGTTGGTGCATACAATCATTGAGGGCTTAGAACCACATATAAATATTTTGTTAGATTCAGCAGCCGGGGGGCAGGCATTGGAAAATACCTACGAAGAGCTTTACCTTGTTGGGCCCGTATTTCACAAGGTAATCCAGAATTGAATACGGATACAACTCGAGGAGAGCAAAGAAGACGCAGGGGTGCTTTGAGGTGGATGGATTCACGTATCGCTGCACAGATAAGCTTCTTTGCAAAATCAACAACACTCATTTCAGCAGTATGAGCTTGGGCCAGGCACAAGCCCCAGTCAATGCAATTCATCAGGTATGGTGTGAAGTCTGTTGAAGTAGTGAACACTCAGAAATTTGAGTATTTAATGGTGCCAATCAGGTCATTAAATTTTGTTGGAAATGCCCGGAAAACAGTAATAAGCAGTATGGCAACAATTACAACTCCAATTGGAGTAATCATCCGAATTTTTCATGGGGTATTAATAGTCATAAGGGACAGAGTTCAAATCAGGGCGTACAGAAATCAAAGGGGTCATCTGAATTTTTAGTCACAGTTCAGAGGAAATAATGCACCTCCTCAGTCGGCAACATCGAAGATATGCTCAAAACCATAATAGCTAACCAGGCGCAGATGCAGGCTGATCAGGTAAAAGTGACAGCTGATATGAAAAATCAACAATTAGCTACAAAGGCATTGGAGTATCAGTTGGGACAGTTAGCTGGAGCCCAAAATACTAGTCCGAGGAGGATTACCAAGCGATACAGACCCCGTCTAAACAGGTGAGCTAATTACCACCGGAGTGGAAAACAACTAGGGAGGTGGAACCCGAAAGGACACCTCAATCTGGAGCAACAGAAAAGAATGAAGGAAACGATGATGTGAGGGGGAATGAAAGAGTGAGAAGAGATGGAAAGACCACGCTTGGGTTTCCTTAAAGATTGAAAAAGCACAAGGAGGAAGCATGCTTCCAAGTTCATGGAAGTGCTGAAGCAGATACATATTAATCTTCCTTTGAATTTGATGTGTTGCAGGGGAGTGCCAAAATATGCCAGAAACATCAAAGACATTGTGGAAAACAAGAAGACTGACAGAGAGTATGCTACGGTTGCACTTGCGGTACCTCCGTATTAAGAATCGATTACCGACAAAGCTCAAGGATCCTGGGAGCTTCACTATTCATATTACAATTGGGCAGTCTCTTGAGCTCGTGGTTTGTGTGATTTGGGAGCAAGTATGTTTAGTGCCAACATCAGTATTCAAGCACAAATTTGGCCGGTCCTAGACCCTCTTCCTTGATCTTTAAACTAGGCGGCCGTTCATTGAACCTGATGGTATTGTGGAGGGGATGTTCTGGTGCAATGAGTTCCCCTCATTTCAGTGAGATTTTATAATTCATTGATTTTTGAGCCAAAAATGCGAAAGTCCCATTTATTTTGGGACGTCCCTTTTTGTAACCAATTAAGCAATTGATGTGGCCCCCTTTAGGCAGCTAACCATGAAGCTCATGATAAGGTGAGGTCTTTGATGTCTACAAGGACATGAAGCTACCGGCCATCTATGAAGACTTATCAGCAATCAGTGTTTGAATCAGGAGTAAACCCTTCAGATTATTGACTCACAGGATCCCTTGGAGAGAGCCTTGGTGAGACGTGATCATTTTGGGGATTGGTGCGACATATGAGATGGTGTAGACATTGAATGAGCCAAAATGGTTTTTCAGGAAGCAAGATTTTGAACCATTGCAGAGGTCCTTGGAACCATCCCCAAAGCCATCAATAGAGGAGGCACCTAGATTGGAGTTAAATACATTGCCTCCACATCTACAGTATGTATTCTTGGGTGAAGATGACACCTTACCAGTCATGCATTTCAGCGAAGCGACAGATGCACAAGTGAAAAAGATGCATTGGTGGCCCTTATGAGGAGAAAGAGAGCAATGGTATGGAAGATGTCGGATATTAAGGGGATTAGTCCAGCTTTTTGCATGCACAAAATATTTATGGAAGAGGGAACCAAGCCAACCGTACATCAGCGGAGGCTGAATCTGGTGATGAAGGATGTAATGAGAAGGAAGTGATCAAGTGGCTGGATGCAGGAGTGAGTATATCCCATCTCCAGACAGTGAATGGGTTAGCCCAGTTCAATGCGTTCCAAAGAAAGGGGGAATGACAGTGGTTACAAATGAGAAGAGACCAGGCTGATTCCCACACGCACAGTCACGGGCTGGCGAATTTGCATGGATTATAGGAGACTCAATGATGCTACTCAGAAGAATCATTATTATTCCATTCATTAATCAAATGTTGGAAAGGCTGGCAGGGCAGGAATATTATTGCTTTCTGGATGGATACTCTGGCTATAATCAGAAATAGACATAGCACCAGAAGATCAAGTAGATCACGTTACATGTCCTTATGGGACATATGCTTTCAGGCGGATGTCGTTTGGTCCCATGCAATGCACCAACCACATTCCAGCAATGCATGATGGCGATATTCCACGATATGAGTGAAGACTATGTCGAGGTATTTATAGATGACTTTCTGTTTGGCTGCTCATTTGCTATGTGTTTGCAGAATCTTGACGGGGGTGTTATCTAGATGCGAAGACTCAAACCTGGTGCTCAAGCTGGGAAAAGTGTCACATTTTAGTCAAGGAGGGTATTATTGTTGGCCATAAGGTGTCATGTAGAGGTTTGGAGGTCGATCGTGCAAAGATAGAGGTGATTGCAAAGCTACCACCGCTAGTATCAGTTAAGGGTGTCCGCAGCTTTCTAGGACATGCTGGGTTTTACAGATGGTTTATTCAAGACTTCTCTAAAATTTCGAGACCATTATGCCAGTTGCTAGAAAAATAGGTGAAGTTTGAATTTGACAAGGAATGTGTAGAAGCATTTGAGAAGCTGAAAAAAAAGCCGGTGGAAGATCCTATTCTCATTTCTCCCGATTGGGAATATCCTTTTGAGTTGTATGATGCAAGTAGCGTGGCTGTAGGAGCGGTATTGGGGCAGCAGAAGGAATAAGATTTTCATTCCATCTACTATGCAAGCAAAGCATGACGCTGCTGAAGTCAATTATACAGTCAGAAGGAGATGCTGGCTCTGTTTGCATTTGACAAGTTTAGATCTACCTATATACGGTGGGGTCGAAAGTGGTGTACCACTGATCGTGCAGCAATTCGATACTTATTTGGCAAGAAGATGCAGAAGCCCAGGCTAATCAGGTGGATATTGTTGCAAGAGTTTTGATACGGAAGTCCGAGGCGAGGAAGGAGGTGAAAATCAGGTTGCAGATCACCTATATCGCGGCTAGAGAATCGTTCACATGTGAAGGAAGGTGAGAGCATCAGAGAAGAGTTCCCCGATGAACAACTCTTGGCAATAAAGGCTGATAGATATTGTGAATTTGTTGGTAAGTCGAGTATATCCACCTGAGGCAACAACTCAACAAAGGAAGAAGCTGAGGCATGATTTTCGGTACTACATGTGGGATGAGCCTTATCTATTTAAGCAAGGACTAGATCAATTGATGAGGCGATGCATTCCAGAAAGTCAGACGACAGAGGTGCTGAGGAGTTGTCATTCATCATTGTATGGAGGTCATCATGGAGCGTACTACTCACAAAGTGCTACAATCTGGGTTCTTTTGGCAGTCCACACTGTTCAAAGATGCTACAACTTATATGTCAAGAAATATATGATCGTGTCAAGAACAGGAACAGTGGCAGAAGACAAGGAATGCCATTGCATCACATATCATAAGTTGAGGTGTTTGATGTGTAAGGATAGATTTCTAGGCCCATTTCCACCATCGTTTGAAAATCGATACATCTTGGGAGGCAGTGAACTACGTGTCCAAGTGGGTTGAAACGTAGCGTGTCCCAGGAACGACAACAAAGTGGTGACTAAATTTGTGAAGAAGCAGTTTTCACAAGGTTTTGATGTATCCACGAGAAATTATTAGTGATGGAGAGCACACTTTGTGAATGCAGGGTTCAGGAATTCGCTAGCGAAATATGAGGTTCGACATAAAGTGGCTACAACATATAATCCCCAAACTAGCAGGCAAGTAGAGGTTTCAAACAAGGAAATTAAACAGATTTTGCAGAAACGGTGAGCACAACGCTTAAATTGGTCAAGCAAACTGGATGATCGTTGTGGGCATATCGGACTGCATATAAGACACCAGTAGGACTTCACTGTACAAATTGGTTTATGGGAAGGCATGTCATCTACCTATGGAGCTGGAACATCGAGCTTTTTGGGCTGTGCGGAAGCTGAACATGGATCCTCAGCTTGCGGAAAGAAGAGATTTGATACAACTGAGTGAGTTGGACGAGTTTCAATGGCATGCATATGAGAAAACTGCAAATGCTACAAAGAAAAAACTAAAAGGTGGCATGACAAGCATGGTGCATCGAATCTTTGAGCCGGATCAAAAGATGTTGCTATTCAACTCAAGGTTGAAACTTTTCCCGAAATTGCGGCCAGTGGTCAGGGCTGTTTAGTAGCAAGGATGACCCCACACGGGGCGGTTGAATTGTGGCAAGAGGATAAAAGTGCAACATTTTTGGTGAATGGGCAGAGGTACTTAAGCACTACTGGGGTGAAGACGTTAATCGAGAAGAGCGTCACCTTAGTAGATGAATGAGGATGACAAGTCGAGCCGCGACAGTAAACCAGGCGCTGCATAGGAGAGAAGCACATGGATGTAATGTACTAGACTAATTAGGAACAAGAAAAAAAAAAAGAAGAAAAAAAGAAAAAAAAGAAAAGAAAAACTGGCATTAGGTGGGAGGAAACCTCACGATTTTCTAACAAATTGTTGTTGTTTGTGATTTGAAGGAAATATGGAGGGAAAAAATACAAAAAAATCATAAGTGGAAAATAAAAGGTAAAGAGTGAAAATTGGGGCAAGAAACAGTAGGGTCCGCGTCAGCTCCGTGTCACAGGCTGACCACCAGCGTTACCCTCCGTGACACGTTGAGGCAAAATTTCAGGTATGTTTAAAATTCCGGTGGCTCGTCAGCTCCGTGTCACGTAGTTGGGCCCACCGCGTTGCCCTCCGTGACACGTTGAGTATGTTCGGGTCCGGGTCAGTTCGGGGCAACAGGTTGACCCGCGCGAAAATCACTCTCTTTAACACCAAATTCCTTATTTTTCCCCATTTCTTTGAACCCGGCGACCAAGCCCCAAAACCCTTCTCCATAGCGTGCCACGAACCTAGATGAAAATTTCTTCATTCTTCTTAAAATTCTTCAAGTAAAGAGTGATATGTTCTCGAATGTTTTCTCATTATTGTTGCATATTTCGATTCTTGAACATGTTTCTTTGATGGAATTCTGCCCTAAGTTATTAATAAGATGTGTAATTGATTGGTTCATGGATGAATGTTGATTTTGTGCTAAGATTGTGTTATGAACTCAATAATTACATGAGTTTGTATTAAAAAATCTTACATTGTTGATAACTAGGGGTGAGAAATTTAATTAGGAAGAAGAAGAAATTGGTAAAAATGGAAATATTTTGGGATGTGCATGTTGTTTGAGTTGAGACATGTTGTGATTGAAGTTTGGATTATCATTGTGGTAGAATGGATTTTGGGGATGAAAGTAGGAAAGTCCTATAGGTTTGCTATGCAAAAATTGCGAAGTGCTCATGATTATATAAATGAATCGATGGATGAACTTTCGTAATGCATTGTATGAAGTCTGAGTAGTATAATGAAATTGTTCCATCGACTTTTAGCAGATACACCTGAACATTTTGGGGAAATAAGAACTGAAAATATGTGATTGTTCTTGTCGAATTGTATTTACTAGAAGCTACGACTAAGTGTGGGGTGATCAATTTAAGCCCAGCCTTAGTAGTAGCCAACTATACCATGAATGACATTTGAAATTTATGCTTTTGATGGACAGGACAAATGTCTGAAGACAATAAAGGGAAAGGCACATCCACATCTGGCGCCGGTAGAAAGAATTGAGAATGGGGGCAGCAGTGCCAGCAGCACCACCGGTTCCAAGGGGGCAATGTAGACAATATAGAACACGATGGGTTATAGATGAGGGAAAGAAATGGTCTGCCAAACACAAAAACCAATGTATTTCCCAGAGGAACAAATAGCACCGGAAGCACTGGCTCAAGAATTCCCGAGAATCCTACCACCGGGATACACTGTTGGGATAAACTTCATCTTGAAGAACCCAAAGAGTACAATCTCCACATGATAAGAATTCAAAGCTAACTGGAATCCTACTGTGCGCAGCCACACAGTTAAGATCATCGAGACGGAATTGGTTACTTTGAACCACAACATCTAAATTCTATCTTGGGGATGCGGGACACAGACACGCATGTCCTCCGCCAACTGAATATCCTCCATGCAGATATCGGACGCACTTTATGTGGGCACGATCAACAGCTTGGTGGAGTCGTCACAAGGAAAGAGGTATCACCAGACATTTGCCATACTCCCAAATGAATAGAAACGAGATCTGGTTGAAGATAGTATGTACTTTCCTAATCCCGGGGGGGTGCACATGACCGTGTCACCAGGGGCCAGAGTTTATTTGGTGTATGCGTTGATGAAAGGACTAAGATAAATGTTGGCGCGTTGATTATTTTTGCCATGAAGAAAGCCAGACTTCATCAAGGGCATCAGTATGGTTTCGGTGGTCTTCTCACTGCTTTCCTCAGGGGCCATGGTATTGAAGAGGAGGCCTGGTCTGAACATTCCTCAACATGACCGGTGTGCTTTGGATGTCCTCAGGCCAGCACGTACATTTGGGACTGCGCTTACACTCGCCGAGCAGCACCGGGGCCGAGCAAATACATGGCCTGAATGTATGGGATGCAGATGTTGCAACTGGTTGGTGGAAGGCCTGCTACAGAGGATGAATTGTGGCAACTCAACATGGATTATCCATTCAATGAGCATGCCCGAGAATTATGCGAAGTTGGGCATTTGTAGAACCAGTTGATGACGACATCCCTACTGATGAGGAAGCACGGCGGGATGACTAAGACATTGAGTCAGAGGAGGAAGGCAAAGAAGATTCTGATCTTGGTGACGAGGCACTAGCACCTGATGAAGAGATTGAACATTTTGATTGATTAGAAGGTTACCACCCAAAACTTTGTTTTTTAATTGTAGATATCTCTGCGAACAGCTTTGGGGGATAGTGTTCCAACTAAGTTTGGGGTAGGAGTAATTAGGTGCTGGTAGTAAACGTGATATGTTTGTGCTTTTGTGGTTGTTTGAATGTGACATTGTGTTCGTGTTGTATTTGTTGATGCTTTTGTGTGTTGGTGCTGGTAATGTAATTGTAATAAATTGTTTATTGTTGAGTAGTTATTTGTGTAATTATTGATATATTCTAAAAAAAATATCAATATTTTATTTTTTTTACTTTATTTTTCTATTTTTTATTTGGGTTTCTCGGTTTTGTTTCCGGTGCTTTTCCTGAGAATAGTCGCTGAACCGAAGTCTTAGATAGAGACTGTTCCCTATTATGGATGGATGACTGACCGTCTTAAGGGAAATTAAATTATTAGGGTTAGATTTTTTTGAACACACCCAACTAATTAATGGTTTGAACATTCTTGTTATGTGCTATATTGTAAGATGCAAGTGTGATTCGTATGGAAGCATGCAAGTGTGTTAAACATGTTAAGAAACCTAGGCTCTAGAATTCGACTCGATGTGATTAAATCTTAATTTTGAATTCTTGTAATTAACTGAGTTAATAGTCTGCGAATATGTCTTGACTTGAGCATGTGCATGTGCAGTGAGTGTGAGTGTTTCTAATATTCCATGCTACTGTGAAGTGTCTAGAACTTGCCTGGTGTGTATATAAAAAGGAAATGAGATGTAGTTGTAGGAGAGGATGTAGGCATTTCTTTCAATGAACCTAAATTTTATCCCTTATCTTACCTACCTTAGAAGTTAAATCCTAGTTATCCCTATTGAGCCTTAAGACTATTCTTTGATAGTTACAACATAAAGCAATCCTTTTCTTTCATTAGCCTTGAATTTGATCAAAACTCCTAAGAGCTTAAGTGAAAAATTCCAAAGAGTGAGAAGAATTGAGAAGCGTGAAACAGAAGGGAAAGTGGAAGTTGTGAAAGTTAGGAAAAAGGACAAAGAGTGCACTTGTTGAAAATGATTGATTATTAGTAAGTATAGCAAATGAAGCTAGAAAAATTTGCTTAAATACTCTTTACTAATGTTTGAAGTGTGATTAAAGAAATGGGAACAAAAAGAGAATATTCAAGGGTGAAAAGAGGAAGTAATGTCTTTGTGAATGTGGATGAAGTAAAAGCGCTTGGGGAAGATAGTCACTATTACTGGCAAAGAATAGTACCTACCCCGTCCCTTAGCCTACAATACAACCCATTAAGTCCTACTTGATCTTACGTTCCATGCATCCTTAAATTAGAGTAAACACTAAGGGAAAACATAAGTTCACTACATGATGCATGTAGATTATTTGAAAGAGCGAGCGTAATTTTATTCATATACCCATACCTTTTGTGATTTGAAATTCTTTTGAAGTAAAAATTGGGTAACTCTCTTGTGTTGTGAGGGCACATGTTTAATGAGAGATAACATTCATGTGGAAATCTTGATCGGTTGATTTTCACGAGTTTGTGATCTCGGGCAAAATAGTATGCCCGAGTAACGCTTGATACCTTAAACTAGTCTTGTTTATCCTAATTTATTGTATACCATTTTCATGTAGTTTTATATAAATGTGAAGATGTGCTAACCAACATGATTAGTCCTTGTTTTGTAGGTTCCAATGATTTTGAGGAACTAATTTATAAGTTGGTGAAGGAAAGGAATGGAGTCGAGCGCAGGCTGAAAAAGTCGGCAAGGAGTAGGCTGTGGCAAGGCGCGCGCCAGGGCGGCATGCCACGCCTATGCCAGGAAGAGAACGGGCACGAAGCTTGAGGCAGTGCACCAGCGCCCCAGCAACGTGCCTGGCAGGCCATCACCGCTCCAGAGGAGTGCCATTGCGCTGCCCAAGCAGCGTGCCACGCTGCCAACGCAGCAGGTGCTGCCTAGGGTCGATTTTGGTGATTTCCAGAGAGCCTTGCGTTACCTCCGTAATACGGAGAGGCAGTGCTCCACCGATACACTCCGTGACACGAGCCGTTCCACATGACAGGCTAAATTGTGCACGTTTTCCATTTACTATAAATAGGTCCCTTAGCTCCTAATTCTATTTTGTCACGATTTTATTCTGAAAAACTACCTAGGAGTGAAGGGAGAAGTGGGAAGAACTCATCTAGGAGTTTGGAAAATTCCCTTCTCATCTACAAATTGCTTGTAGTATGTAGTTTAGTAGTAGTTTATTTGTAGTTTAAAACATGAATGTTTAGAACCCTTCCTCTAGGTTGAAGCCATGAATTATGATTGTGATTTTATGAAATTGTTTTGGAATTAAGTTATTGATTGTTTTTTTCGTCTTGCATTCTAGATTGTTGGTTGTTTTTATGATTGATCACCATGAAAATATATGTTAGGGGAAATAGCTTGAGAAAGCATTACCTAGGTCAGGACATGAGAATGTGAGGAGGAGCATGTTTGTATCTAGCGATATAATCTTGTTTTCGGGATAGAAATATACCTAACACCTTGCTTGGTTGACAAACAGGGGTTATTAAAGACCAACTTGGTATTATCACATCACCACTGAAGAAAGTAGTTGTGAGGCTAAGTTGAGTTAAATGGTTAGGCGCCCAGAAAGTCCCTAATCATTTTCCCGTAAACCACAACATAATGATTGCCCCTTGTTAGAAATTGGCATCCTCGCTCACAATGATGCAGTGAGGCTAGATTGTCGTGTTTAGAGGCTCAAGAAACCATGAACATGCAATTCCAGTTATGTGAAATAACAATTGATAGTTCCATGCTTAACCATTGCAAAATCGTAGTATCGCATGATTATCTGGTTTGCTCTATGTTGCTCCTAGTGTAATTTCAGAACATTTCGTTGACCAAAACTAGACTTAATTAAATCTCCCTCGAAAATGTCTATAACCAATATTTTAAGTATTTAAGATCACACTAGAAATGGATAGTTAGAGGAATGGGTCCAGTCCCTGTGGGTTAGACATTCGGTTCTTAAAAGAGCACTATATTACTTGTACGACCCGTACACTTGCAGACGCGCTTAATGCAGGCGACTGTAGTTTTGGCATAGATTGCTGGGGATTGGCGAAGTTTTGATAATTTATCTATTTTTGTGTGATTTTGAATTTCCTAAGTTTGAAGCTTGGTCTTAGTCTGATCATTTGCAGGTGACGGTTGTCCTGCCGAGCTGGCGCTAGAAATAGAGAGCTTGTGGAACCGTTGCTTGAACCTGAACGTCAAATCCATTTGTGAAGGAGTAGCTATAGGCAAAAGCTGAGACTTCAAGAAAAGGTACAACAACAACCACCCGCGGGACAAGCACAATATCATCGGAAGCAATGGCAGCAAGACCAGTTCGCCTTGAGTAGCCATCCCACTAGCGACGAATGTGAGCCTCTAGTATCCGTAAACTGGATCCTGGAGGGGAACTTTGAGAACTTAAACAAAACATGGTGCATTTATTTACATTCTAGTGGTCAGTCCTTGGAATGGCACATGAGGACCTGCAGCACTTACAGAGCTTTTTAGAGATTAGCGACGTTTGTCCCCACCGAAGCGTGTCCACAGATTATGTCCGACTGACCCTCTTGCCATTCTCGTGTTGGGAGAGGCGAAAAAGGAGGCTGAGAAGAGGCTGAAGCCACCGAACTCCATAAATTCTTGGAATGACTTGGCTAGGAAGTTCCTTATCAGATTCTTTCCTTCAGGCAAGACTGCAAAGTTGCGAAGTGAGATACTCAGTTTCAAGCAGAAGCCTGATGAGAACTTATATGGCTTGGGAAAGATTCAAGTCATTGTTGAAGACTGTCCCCATCACCGGCTTAATCGAATAAAGTGCTGGCCCATACCTTTGTATAAATTCTAGACCCACACACAAAATATTACTAGACCCTGCATCGGGTGGGCAAGCCTTAAAGAAGACATATGATGAGCTTGTACACTTTGTTAAACAGAATTGCACAGGAAATCCAGAGTGGCACAGCGAGTCATCGAGAGGGGCAGGAAAGAGATCAGGGTTGATAGAAGTAGATGGTTTGAATTCCTTGGCAGCACAGTTAGCTTCGTTCCAGCATCAGATGATGACTCATTTCAATAAACTAGTATGAACCAACGCACTGGGAGCCCGATTTAATGCGGTTCAGCAGCTCTAGTTGGTGTGAAATTTGTGGTAATAATGGGCACAATGCAGAATCTTGTGGAGCCAATCCCGAATCAGTCAATTTTGTTGGAATGTGCGGCGGAACAATCGAAATTTCGGACATAGCTTTACAACAAGAATTGGCGGGGCCGCCGAATTTTTCTTGGGGTGGAAACCAAAAGCAAAATTATATGCAACCTCAACACGCTTAACAATATCAGTAGAATAGGCAGAATGATGGGCAATTGGTAGCAGCATTGAAACATTGCAGAAAATCATGGAGACCAAGAATCAATTAGCGGAAAATCAGAGCGAGATGGCAGCACACTTAATGAATCAGCAAGTAGCCTTACAATCGTGAAAAGCAAGTGGGTCAAATAACAGTTGCTCAAAACATGAGGCCACAAGGGGGGGATTACCAAGCGACGTGGATCCTAACCCCGGCAGATCAATGCCATCAGTCTTAGAAGCGGAAAGCAATTAGCTGATGCAGTGCCTAAAGTTGCTGAAAGGAGTGCAGCCGGAGTTGAGTAAGACCAGGACCATCCATCGATACTAGAAAAATCGTCTTGGGCAACAAAATGCGCAACCTTCATTGCAGCCAGCACAAACACCACCACCACCATTCCCTCAGAGATTCAGAAAGAGCAAGGAGGAGGAATGTTTCAAAAAGTTCTGCGCGAGTTTCAAAGAACTTCATAAATTTTGCCTCTTTATTGATATCTTATGAGAATGCCCAAGTATGCTAAATACTCTTAGAGGGCGTGATGGCGAACAAAGTTAGATTGGGGATACACACTGTAGCACTGACAGGAGTGCAGTCACAGGAGTATTGAGCAAAAATGTAAGAAAGCTCCAAAAGACCCCAGGAGTTTTACCCTCCCCATACAAATTGGTAAAGCTGAAGTGCTCCGAGCTTTGTGTGATTTAAGGCAGCAGTTATTCCTAATGCCCTTATCCTTATTCAACACCTGGGTTGGAAAACCGAGCCGACAAGGTTGATGCTGCAGCTGGCTGACAAGTCGCAGTGACACCTGATAGGTGAGGACCTTCTCATCAAAGTAGGTAAGTTTATTATACTGATTTATTATCTTAGATTTTGAGTTATTGACGAGTACCCCCGATCTTGGGATGGCATTCTTGGCCACCGGAGAAGCGGTGATCGATTTGAAAGCGGGGACCACGAAAATGAGGGTCGAGGATGATGAATAACTCTTCCGCGTCTGCAAGAAATAAACCCATCCGCACTACAGAAACCTTTGTCAGGTTAGTGTGTTGTCAGAGGATGAGTGTGGGGGGAAGGATTCCACAGGTGCACGGCCAAAGGCAAAGTCAAGTGTTATTGCAGTCTGATATAGAGGCTTCAAATTAAGAAGAAGTTGGAGAAAAGGAGGAACAAGTGGAGGCTGTTTCCTCTAAACAGCAAAAGAAAAGGAGATGGTTCTCAAAGAGAACCCAGGTGTGAGGATGTCCTGAAAGGACATTACGTCATTCCACGGCAGTAAACTAAAGTATTTGCCCCAGGAGGAAACGGAAGCTCACTGCCAGTACAATTGTAAATTTTGATTTTCATTGTAGATTTTGTTGTTTCTCATTTTTTGTTTGTGTTCTTAGTGGAAAGTTAGGCACAGATGGAGAAGTCTAGTACCCTCGGAGGAGGAAGCTAGTAAGCATGGAAGAGATGAAGTGTGGTCAAACACCCATTTGTGCAAGTTGAGAAAAACATGCTATTGGTTGGGCCTAAAGGCCTCAGGGTATTTCTCACCCTCTTTAAATGTAATGTGATGCTATGAGGACATAACATGTTCCAAGTGTGGGGTGAGGGGAAATTTCAAGGGAAATTTCAAAATTTTTGTGCTTAACAAATTGTTGGTGAATGTAATGCTTGTGTGAAAAAATTGGAAAAATTTGAAAAAAATTTTGTGAGTCAAAACATGACTTCACCACCCGTTAGTTTTTCTTTTCGGTTCTTTTCCGACGAGGGTCTTTGAACTGAGGAATAAAATTTTTATTTGTCTGCGGATAATGTTTTAGTCATAGTTAGGGTTTGTTTCAGCCCGATGGACGGATAACGACCGTCTTGAGGAAAATTAGTCGATAGAGTGTCAGGTTTTGAACCCATAGCTAATGGATGCTTGTTGTTCTTGTTATATTATACTTGATTGTAAGATGCCATTATGTTCAGTATTAGCATGCAAGTGTATAGCATCGTTTGAGACACTTAGGCTCTTGAATTTGACTCAATATGATTGAAGCTTAATTTGAATTCTTGTGATTAGCTGAGTGAGAGTCTGCTGAATGTGTCTTGAATTGAGCAGCATGTGCCACGAGGTAGGTTTTTTTGAAGTATTACGTGCTATTGTGGTTGTCTAGAACTTGCACAGTGTGTTTAGGAAATGAAATGAAAGGATGTGAATTGTAAGGAGATGATTTAGGCATTTCTTTTGAATGAACCTAATTTTTATCCCTCATTTTACCTACCTTGAAAACTTAATCCTAGTTAGCTTATTGAGCCTTGAGCCTATTCTTTGATAGCTGCAACATAAGCTTAATCCTTTTTTATTTCATAGCCTTGATGTTGATCCAAAACTCCTAAGTGCTTAAAGAAGAAAAATCTGAAGAAGAGTAACGGGTGAGAAGAATGAAAAGAAAGGAAGAAGTGGAAATTGGCAAAGTTGAAAGGTCAAGGGTGCACTTGTGTGAAAACGGTTGATTATTAGTAAGGAGTAAGAAAACAAATTATTGAAAGTTATTTATAAAACTCCTTACTAATAAGCTAAAATTGCCTAAAATAAATGGGGAACAAGAGGAAAAAGAAAGCCGAAAGGAGAAAAGGTGAAGTAAGGAAGGAAGTTCATAATGAGGGCGAGATGTATTAAGGCGCTTAGGAAAGATGGTCACTATTACTGGCCATAATAGTACCTACCATACCTGAAGTTACATTACAACCTAAAGTCCTACTTGATCTTACATTCCTTACATCCTCAAATTAGTGGAGTAAAACACTAAGGGCACAACATGGGTCATTACATGATGCATGTGAATTCTTTATGAGTGAGTGTAATTCTATTCATGTACCCACACATGTTCTGATGTAAAAATTGTTTTGCGTGAAATTGGGTAACTCTCTCTTTCGAGTGAGGGCACATGTTGAATGAAGGACATAATTCATGTGGGATTTCTTAATTAGTTGATTTTCATGAGTTTTCTAAGTTGAAGTCGATTCTTGAGGTTAGGAAGTCTTGGCGGAGTTGTATTTCATTTCGGTAATTAAATCGTGCATGCTCTATTTTTTAGCTTGTATCTTAAAATAATCGTATAGTCGTAGCTTGATTATCTCTTGCTAAAATTGGTATGTGAGTCTCTATATGCATGAGGTGTAAAAGGTTGTTAGAGGACGAACAAGACTTTAAGTGTGGGGTTGTGATCTCTGGAAAAAATAGTATGCCCGAGTGGCGCTTGATACCTTAGAATTAGTCTTGTTTATCAGTTTATTGTATGCATTTTCATGTGATTTTATATAAATGCAAAGATATCGCTAACCAACATGATTAGTCCTTGTTTTAGAGTTTCAATGATTTTGAGGAATAATTTTATAAGTTGGTGAAGGAAGGAATGGAGTCGGAAGCAGCGGGCGAGAAAGTCAGCAAGGGTAGGCCATGGCAAGGCTGATAGCATGACAGCGTGCCACGCTGTGCGTGTGCCGCAGCGCCATGCCACGCCTATGCAGGCAAGCGAGAAGACGTGGAAGGCAGGCAGTGCACCAGCGCGCCAGCAACGTGTCACGGCAGGCCATCACCGCGCGCCAAGGTACCATCGCGCTGCCCAAGCAGCGTGACACGCTGCCAACGCTCAAGTTGCTGCCTAGGGTCGATTTTTTGGGTGATTTCCAGAGAGCCTTCGCGTTACCTCCATGTCACAGGAAACTGGAGTGCTCACGATACACTCCGTGACACGGAGCCGTTCCACGGCAGGCTAAATTGTACCGCGTTTTCCATTTACTATAAATAGGCCCCTTAGCTCCTAATTCCATTTTGTCACGATTTTATTCTGGAAAACTACCTAGGAGTGAAAGGGAGAAGTGGGAAGAACTCATCTAGGGTTTGGCAAATTCCCTTCTCATCTACCAAATTCTTGTAAGTATGTAGTTTTAGAGTAGTTTAGTTGTAGTTTACGAACATGATTGTGATTGTGATTTTATGAAATTGTTTTGGAATTGAATTTATTGATTGTTGTTTTCGTCTTGCATTCTGGATTATTGGTTGTTTAATGATTGATCACCATGAAAACATATATGTTAACTTGGGTAATAGCTTGAGAAAGCATTACCTAGGTCGGGACATGAGAATACTGAGGAGCATGTTTGCTCTCGCGATATAATCTTGTTTCAAGATAGAAATATACCTAACACCTTGCTTGGTTGACAAATGGGGTTATTAAAGACCAAGTTGGGATTTTCACATCACCACTTGAAGAAGTAATTTGTGAGGCTAAGTTGAGTTAAATGGTTAGACACACGAAAGTCCTAATGTCGTTTTCCGTAAACCACAACATAATTGGTGCTTGCGAGCTAAAGTAGCATCCTCAACTACAATGATGCAGTGAGGCTAGATTTCCGTGTTTAGAAGGCTCAGACCATGAGCATGCAATTCCAGTTATGTGAAATAACAATTGTTTCCATGCTTAACCCATTGCAAATCGTAGTATCGCATGATTATACGGTTTTTAACTCTATGTTGCTCCTAGAGTAATATCAGAACATTTCGTTGACCAAAACTAGACTTAATTAAATCTCCCTCGAAAATGTCTATAACCAACATTTTAGTATTTAGATCACACTAGAAATGGATAGTTGGAGGAATGGTTCCAGTCCTTGTGGGTTCGACATTCCGGTTCTTAAAAAGAGCCACTATATTACTTACACACGGCCAATGCGGCTTGCGGAACGCGCTTAATGTGGCGGCGTCAGTTGCTAAGATTGCGGAGTCGATTTTGAGGTTAGGAAGTCTTAACATAGTTGTAATTAATATTAATTATGAAATCATGCATGCCTTATTTTTGCTGCTATCTTAAATAATCCTTATAGCCATAACTTGGTGTCATGCTAAAATTAGCTATGCGTGAGTCTTCCAATTACATGAGATGTGAAAAGAAAGGTTGTTCGAAGGACGAACAAGGCTTTAAGTGTGAGGTTGGTGATCTTGGGCATAATTGCATGCCCAAGTGATGCCTGTTACTTAATTTTGACTTGTTTATCTACTTTTTATTGTACATTCTCATGTGATTTTATGTAAATGTGATTTAAGTGTAAACATGATTAGTTGTATTTTTTGCAGTTAGAATGATTTTGGGAACTAATCTACAAGTTGGTGAAGTGGAGGAATGGACTCGGAAGCAAAACTAAGAAGTCGGCAAGAAAATGCTAAAAATTAATGCTCAGCGGCAAGGGCCGTGTCACGCATCTGGCTTCTTTGAGCATTCTGTCTAGAGTGGAATTTGGTTGGAATTCCAGTGAAGGTGCACGATGGAACCATGTCACGGAGCCCATGCTCCGCGTTCGCCAGTTACGGTGGGGCTTAGGCTGCTCGCGAATTACGGTGGAAAAGGCGCGTCGTCCGTGGCGCGGGCACGAGGCTCATGATACCCCTCCGTGCCACGCTGAGAATAATAATCCAGCACCCCAAGTTCCAGTGAGTCCGTGTCAAGGCCGTGGCACGGTGGGCTGATGCTTTCCGCGATACCCTCCGTTGCAGTTTATTCTGAGAAATTTCCCACTTGTATAAATAGCAACTTAGGTTTTATTTTAAGATCTTGACACTTCTCAAGCTAGAACGTGGGAATCGGGCTGATTATTTGAAAAGTTCTTGGAGTTAATTTTCTTCCTTTTTCTTTTCAATTTCAATTGCTTGTATGTATTCTACTTGTTTGAAGATGTTTAATTCAAAATTGAGTGGCTAATTCACCTTTGGCTGATATTGGGGATAATTGCAGTAGCATGTAATTGATGTTATTTCAGTTTTATCTTCTCCACAACGGTTGTTCTACTAATTCTTGTTTTTACTACATTAATACTTGGCCATTGTTAATGTAAATCCTAGAATTCCAATTTTATTTCCGAAAGGAAGATTAATTGGATAGATGTGAATTGGTAGGATATGTTCTTGTCTTGGTTGAGAAATTAAGAGAGATTTACATTGAGAATAGAAATATATGATAATGTCATATTGTGTCATCTATGGAATTTGTTGTGTATTGCTAGAATATGAAGTGTTTGCATCACGAAATGTGTATATGTGAGTCTCATGATTCTTTAATTGGAGAGGAATTCGAAAGACCCAATCCATTGGTTAATAATTCCTGACCAACAACCGAAGAAAGTGGCTTATATATGCAAGTTTTCCCTTAATCTTAGCTTGTTCGTGCTATTGTTCAGATTATAACTTACAATCTTCTTACTTGAGTACATTAACTAGTATTATTGAAAATTGACCCATTAGTTTTGTTTATGCATATATAAAGAATTGTGTATACTAAACACTTAACGAAAAATTATTGTAACATTAATTGTAACATTACAGTCCCTGTGGGTTCGATACCTGGCTTGAAATAAAGCCACTTTATTACTTGTACGACCACGTGCACTTGCGTGTAGTTGGGAGTGAAAAACAGCATCCCCATCTAACCCGAATAGTACTGAATCATAAGATAACATAAGAGTCTGTCAAACAGCCCTCGGAACATGAGGACTCACCAATAAGCTGGAAGCGTAAGCTGAGATGGACTAAAGTTAGGATGAACTTGAGATTCGGACCCTGTATCATGAAACGATACAACATAGAAAGTATGCGGTCAACACGTGGAATGTATCGAGTAAGCAAGGTAAGTAAAGCGAACATTTAAAAGTAAAAAAAACTCATAAGTAACGTAGGATAAGGGAATCATACATATATCATAAACTTCATAAGAAAACATGTGGCTCAAGGCTTTCAAATCATTCATAAGGCGTTCATAATCATAATCATAAGTAAACATTATCAAAACATAACTTGAGCCAAAAACATAAATATAACAATACATAAGACATGCAGAACAATGGGAGGACTCGTCATAACCGACACCATCATGGTAGAGCCTTTCATGATGACCCACTATCTCGCTTAAGTGGGCAGAGCCGACCCTGACTTGCCAGGCGAGGGTCGTGCATTAGGGGTTATATCTCATTTGAGGGGATCATTATCAATACTTCATATCATTATAAACCCATGGTGGCACGTGGTTATGAGACACCGGCATAGTCCTTTGAACGCTAGGCTGCTCGGTGCTAGACACGGCTCCCAAAAAATATGCACATAGGCTCATACGTAAATCAATAACATCATGCATTAAGATTCATTAGCTAAAATATAACATTTATCATCATTGATCACCTTTAGACTATTCTTAGCCAAGAATCAAGGCCCTTTTCATCGGCCAACATCATAATCAATAAATCATGTAATTCGTTCACAAATCATAAATCATAACGTCAACATGTGGGCATGGCCCAATACTTTGACGTACTCAGTTCTTACGAAAATATGCTCATAAACATGTGTAACTTTAAATCATGCTTCTCCATCATCAATAAACTCAAAATATTGAATATTCATCATGAATCATAACTTTTATGTACCTTCATCAAATGGGAATTTTAGATTTAAAAGAATAAAACATGATTTTGAAGAAAATGATATAAAACTTGCCCATCATTCGCAATTCAACAATTAGAACTCAATTAAATCAAACCCTTAACGAGGAATCACATTTTTATTCATTTGGGTAAAACCCCATGGAATTTAATGGGAGGATTCATGATAAAATTCAAAATTTGGGCATGGGTGTGAAATGATTCACCCATTCTAAAACCCTACATACCTGGGAATGGATTGACTTCAAGGTTCCTTGAATACCCACCAAGAAATTGATGAAAATTTTGGGAAGAAGACCTTGAACCTCCAAAAATCTCTCTCTCTAAGCTCTTGCATGAGAATGGGCATGCATAGAGGACTTAAATTATCTTATTATACTCATAAAATATCCAAAACGACGTAGTTTTAGGCTCTTAAAACGTGGAAAATTCAAAAATGCCCTTAGAATTATTTCCCTAAAAACTGTTCCGAATGGACCAAGAACCAACCCAACGGGTTGTTGCACTAAACCACGGCTCATTGCATCGAATCGTTGGATCCACTTCCCCATGAAATCCTTAGATTCTTCCCACGACTCGTCAGGATGAGTTGTTGCTTTAATCAACAAATTGTTGGATCGTCTGTTGTCAACCCCTTGACCAAATCTAACTTTCCTTTCCATGAGCCTCACCACGACTCGTGGTGGCATCCAACGAGTCGTGGTCTGCATTCATTGTATGAACTGGAATTCTAAACCCTCAAACAACGACTAGAAACAACGGGTTGTTGCTTCTCACCACGAATCGTGGGATGCCCCGTTGTTTCCCCCTCAGCCCAAGCTCAATCTTTCCAACGACTGGTAACAAAGACTCATTGTTCCTGACAATGAGTCGTTACACCGTCCATTGTCGCCACTGCTCCCCCCCCATTCCATGACTACTTTCGACGACTTGTGGTATCCACCCATGAGTCGTTGAGTCGCTTGTCCTGTGATATTTTTGCTAGTTTTCTGCACTTTTCTAATTCAATTTCCGGGTTTATTCTTAGGTCTTTTTGGGGTATTACAATATCTCCCCCTTGGAAACATTCGTCCTCGAATGTGGGAAACAAGCAGCAAACAGAAAAATACAATTTACAGCCATATACTGATCATTTTAATTGAAGTTGTTTTCCACGGAATGACTACCTCTTGAACTGATCTCATACCTCACATACACATTCATACATAGAAAAGAAACTTTCACACATGAACTGAATATGAAAACTAGCTAGAGTCATAAGGCAAAACTGATACCTCAAGTCGGAACCGAGCTGGTAGAGAAAAAATGTGGATATCTAGAAATCATATCCTCTTCGGCTTCCCATGTAGCTCCCTCAATATGCTGATTTCTCCATAAAACTTTAACCGAAGCTACTTCTTTGTTTCTCAACTTTCGAAACTGATGATCCAAGATTTCAACGAGAATTTCTTCATAACTGAGGCTGTCTTTTACCCTAATTCTATTCACTGGGACCACCAAGGATGGGTCACCCAAACACTTTTTCAAAAGCGACACATGAAACACCGAATTAACTGAAGATAACTCTGAGGGCAAGTCCAACTCATACGCCACCTTACCAACTCTCCTCACAACCCGATAGGGGCCAACATAGCGGGGACTGAGTTTCCCTCTCTTACTGAACCGCATGACTCCCTTCATGGGAGATACCTTTAGAAATACCCAGTCGTCCACATTAAACTCCAGATCCCTTCTCCTCACATTAGCATACGATTTCTAACGACTCTGAGTGGTTTTTAACCGGTCCCTTATGAACTGAACCTTCACCATCGCCTCGTGAACTAAATCTGGCCCTATCATAGCTACCTCATAAACCTCAAACCATCCAATGGAAGATCTACACCTTCGCCCGTAAAGAGCCTCGAACGGTGCCATTTGGATACTAGAGTGATAACTGTTATTCTAAGCAAACTCGATTAAGGGGCAAATGATCATCCCAACAACCTTTAAAATCCATAACACATGCCCTCAACATGTCCTCGAGAGCCTAGATTATTCGTTTTGCCTGACCGTCTATTTGGGGTGGAATGTTGTGCTGAGCTTAATCTGGGTCCCAAGTCCCTTCTGAAAAGAACGCCAGAATTGAGAAGTGAACTGAGTACCTCGGTTAGAAATAATAGACAAGGGAACTCCATGAAGTCATAAACCCCCTTTTATGTTATGGATTTAATTGGTCAAAAAATGATTCGCAGAGAAGAGAGAGAACTCCCAAATATACAACTTAGCATAATCATCCGCCGAATCCGTGGTTTTGACCGTTAAGAAGTGTGCAGCCTTAGTTAACCTGTCTACCACCACCCAAATGAAACCATAGTGTCGGCGAGTACGAGGTAGGCCTGTAACAAAATCCATATTTATTTCCTCCCACTTCCAAATTGGAATGCTAATATCCTGAAGTACACCTCCCAACCTTTGATGCTCGACTTTCACTTGCTAACAATTGGGACATTTAGCTACGAACTCCACAATATCCTTCTTCATACCATTCCACCAATAGATTTCTCGCAAGTTTTGATACATCCTCGTGGATCCCGGATGGATGGAATATCCGGTACCATGCACCTCATTCAATATCCGAACCCTCAAATTATCGACGTCCGGAACACATAGTTGGCCCTGGTATCATAGAAAACCATCTCCCCCTTTGGAGAAAACCTCCACCTTCTGACTCTGCACCGCCTACTTCAGCTTCCTCAATATTGGATCCTCATCTTGCCTGGATTTAACATCAACCACCACAGACAATTCTGACCCTTTAAGTACAACAATATCTCCATCGGTCGAGTCGATCAATCTAACTCCCAGTCTTGCAAGTCAGTGAACATCTTTCACCAACTCCTTCTTCCCCTCATCCATATGGGACACACTCTCCATTGAGATCCTACTAAGCGCATCCACAACCACATTTTCCTTGCTCGGGTGGTAGAGGACACTCATGTCGTAGTCCTTCAGCAACTCCAACCACCTCCTTTGCCGAAGATTTAGGTCTTTCTGTGTAAACACATATTGTAAGCTCTAGTGATCCGTGAACACATCCACCTGGACCTCATATAAGTAATGTCGTCATATCTTCAATGCGAACACCACCGTGGCCAACTCAAGATCATGGTTCGGGTAATTATTTTCATGAACTTTCAGTTGTCTCGAGGCATAAGCTATTACCTTCCCATGCTACATCACACACATCCCAGTCCGACTCTTGAAGCATCACAATATACAACAAAGCCTTCAGTACCCTCGGGCAAAGTCAAACTAGTGCTGAAGTGAGTCGGGTCTTCAACTCTTGGAAGCTTTTCTCACAAGCTTCCGACCATTGGAACTTCGTCTTTTTCTGAGTCAACTTAGTCAAAGGTGCCGCAATAGATGAGAAACCCTCAACTAACCTCTGGTAGTAGCCAGCTAGACCTAAGAAACTTTGAATTTCTGAAGGATTCACCAGTCTAGGACAATTCTTCACCGCCTCAATTCTGGAAGTCTACCCTTATGCCTTCGCTTGATACCACATGACCCAAAAATGCCACTGAGTCTAGCCAAAATTCGAACTTACTGAACTTTGCATATAGCTGACAATCCTTGAGGGTCTGAAGTACTACCCTCAGGTGAGCGGCATGCTCCTCCTCGCTCTGGGAGTATATCAAGATGTCGTCAATGAACACAATCACGAACATGTTCGAATATGCCTTGAACACCCTGTTCATTAGATCCATAAAAGTTGCAGGGGCATTAGTTAGTCCAAAAGACATAACAAATTTTTAGTGACCATACCAAGTCTGGAAAGCGGTCTTTGGGATGTCACTCTCCCGAACCCTGTGCTGGGATACCCGAACCTGAGATCAATCTTGGAGAAGCACTTGGCACCCTGAAGCTGGCAAACAAATCATCGATCCTAGGTAAGGGGTACCTGTTCTTGATGGTAACCTTGTTCAACTGCCGATAGTCAATACACATGTGAAGGGAACCGTCCTTCTTTCGAACAAATAGAACTGGTGAAACCCATGGAGACTGGCTCGGTCTAATGAAGCCCTTATACAACAGATCCTTTAACTGATCCTTTAATTCTTTTAGTTTATCTTGGGCCACCTTGTAGGAAGGAATAGAGATAGGTTGCATATCGGGTAATATATCAATACCAAAATCAATCTCCCTCTCCGGAGGAACACGGGGAAAATCATCAGGGAACATCTCCAGATATTCGCACACCACCGGAACTGACTAAATAGTCGGGGTCTCAGACTCCACATCCTTAACCCTAACTAGGAGGTACATGCAACCTTTTGAGATCATCTTCCTGGCCTTAATATAGGAAATAAACCGACCTGCTGGTACCGCCGAACTACCCTTCCGTTCCAACACGGACTCACCCGAGAAACGAAATTCCACCGTACGGGTCCTACAATTAATCAAAGAATAACATGAAAACAACCAGTCCATGTCATGAATAATATCAAAGTCAGCCATGGCTAACTTTACAAGGTCTGCGAGATAACCTTATGCAACACCATGACAGGTATCCTCTATATACTCGTCTAGCTACAACCGAATCACCAATAGGGGTAAAAACTGAAAACGGTTCTGACAAGGTCTCGAGACTAACTCCAAGGCTACTAGCAATGTAAGGAGTCACGAAAGACAAGGTAGCTCCTGAGTCTAGCAAGGCATAAACATCAATATGAAATACACGTAACATACCAGTGACCACGTATGGCGAAGTCTCTTGCTACTGGCGCGAGGCAAGGGCATAGAATTAATTTAGGCGCTGTCCGCCACCTCCACTAGTTGATGCTCCCTCCGAAGCGGAACGGTCTGGAGCTGCTGCTTTCCTGGTGGCCTGTGCACGACCCCTATCATCACCCTGTCTAGCATATGGGCACGCTCGGTGCATGCCCAGATCTACCACACCCATAGAAAACATGTGAATCGAGCAGGCACTCCCCGACATGACTCTTGTCACACTTCCCGTAGGTTGGGGAGGTATACTCTAATTGGGTGACTCTCTGATCCCTCGATCCTGAAGCCGTGCTCCTTTTATCACCCTTGGGTCTGGATGGAACACTAACTGATGATGGTGCTGGGGCTAGTGATTTTGGCTGAAACTGTGGATAGTAGCCACCACCGAACCTCTAATGCAAAAACCCATGGCCATCCATTCGAGCCCTCTTTGCCTCCCTCTCCCTCACATGAGCCTCCTCCATATGTTGGGCGTACAACATAATACGAGCAAATTCCATATCCTGGTGGAGCAAAAATGTACCGCAATCCTTGTCTAGATAACTAGACACACCATGAACGAATCGGCTCACCCATGCCCTCTGATCCATCACTAACTCTGGGGCATACTTTTATAGACGAGTGAACTCAAGCGAATACTCCAGCACTGTCATCTTCCTATACTTGAGGTTCAAAAACTTAGTTGCCTTCAATTCCCTTATCTCCCAAGGGATGAACCTGTCGAGAAAAGACATGTGGAACTCATCCTAGCTGATAGGGCCCGCTCCCGCTGCCCTGCTGTCCTTCCATTGCTTGTACCAAATATGAGCGACCTCTTTTAGCAGATAAGAGGCCAAGTCCACACATTCCCCATTTGTCACCCCCATAATCTAAGTGACCTTCAAGATCCCTTAAATGAACTTGTATGGATCCTCGTCCATCTTTGATCCCGTAAACTCAAGAGTATTCATCCTCAAGAAGTCTCTAATCCAAGCCGCCGTTGCATTGCCATTCTGTGGGATCTGCACAACAACCTACTAGTTGAACTGAGCGGTCAAGGCTTGCGCCAACATCTGAATAGTCGCTCGACTCAACATGGGTTGCTAGCTCTGGTTCCTGGGGCTCCTAAATAGGTGGGGCTTGCTAATTCCCATGGTCATTTCCATCTCTGTGGCCTTTCATCATTTCCATTCCTCCTTCTGTTCATTCTCCCAGGAGCCATAATTCTGCAATTGTGAATCGCACGAATTAGAAGGATGGAGAGACCATTCATCGCACGACATAGAACATGAAAGAAGGGAACATTTCCTAAACGTTGAATAGCCTCTTCATCATAGGTGTGACACACTTCACACTCATGAAAAAGACTCTACTTAACGCGGATTTCAGAAACCCTAGGACACTTCAAACCTATTGCTCTGATACCAAGTTTGTCACGATCCGAATGTACACCCGGATCGTAGACACGGGACAAGGAACCCCGAGAGACTACAAGTCGACCCATGGCACATGCATGCATCTAATCTCATCAAGTAAAGCAGAATACTTAGAATACAACATAGCAGAATCATAATCATAGTATAACAACCGGAAATACCAGACATGTACATAAACTGAGTACTACATCCTGTCTGAAAGCCTCTACTACATAGATGGGTTGATGGGACAACATCCCCATCTAACCCGAACAGTACTGAAACATAAAATAACATAAGATTATGTCAAATAGCCGTCAGAACATGAGGACTGACCAATAAGCTTGAAGTGTAAGCTGAGATGTACTAAAGATGAGGATGAACCTGAGATCCGGACCCTGTATCAAGAAACGTTACATCAAAGAAAGTATGTGGTCAGTACGTGGAATGTACCGAGTATGCAAGGTAAGTAAAGAGGACATTTAAAATTAAAAAAAAACTCATAAGTAACATATGAGAAGGACATCATGCATATATCATAAACTTTGTAAGAAAACATGTGGCTCAAGGCTTTCAAATCTTTCATAAAGCGTTCATAATCATAATCGTAAGTAAACATTATCAAAACATAACTTGAGCCAAAAACATAAATATAAAAATACATAAGACATGGGGGATAATGGGACAACTCGTCATAACTGACACCATCATGGTAGAGCCTTTCATGATGCC
This sequence comes from Datura stramonium, assembly GCA_018107945.1. Taxonomy (NCBI): domain Eukaryota; kingdom Viridiplantae; phylum Streptophyta; class Magnoliopsida; order Solanales; family Solanaceae; genus Datura; species Datura stramonium. The sequence goes on from JACEIK010001397.1 coordinate 222,522, forward strand.
CCACTCTCTCGCTTAGGTAGGCAGAGCCGACCCTGACGAGGGTCGTGCATTAGGCATGATATCACATTTGGGGGGATCATTATCAATATATCATATCATTAGAAATCCAGGGTGGCACGTGGTTATGAGACACCTTCATAGTCCTTTGAACGTCGGGCTGTTCGGTGCTAGACATGGCTCCCAAAAACACGCATATAGGCTCATACGTAAATTAATAACATCATTAATTAAGATTCATTGGCTAAAATATAGCATTTATCATCCTTGATCCCCTTTAGAACATGCTTAGCCAAGAATCAAGGCCCTTTTCATCGGCCAACATCATAATCGATAAATCATGTAATTCGTTCACAAATCATAAATCATAACTTCAACTTGTAGGCATGGCCCAATACTTTGACGTACTCAGTTCTTTCAAAAATATGCCCATAAACATGGGTAACTTGAAATCATGCTTCTCCATCATCAATAAACTCAAAATATTGAATATTCATCATAAATCATAACTTTCATGAACCTTCATCAAATGGGCATTTTAGATTTAAAAGAATAAAACATGATTTTGAAAAAAATGATATAAAACCTGCCCATCAGTTGTAATTCAACAATTAGAACTCAATTAAATCAAACCTATAAAGAGGAATCACATTTTCATGCATTTGGGTAAAATCCCATGGAATTTAATGGGAGGATTCATGATAAAATTAGAAATTTTGGCATGGGAAGGATTCACCTATTCTGAAACCCTACATACCTGGGAATGGATTGATTTCGAGGTTCCTTGAATACCCACCAAGAAATTGATGAAAATTTGGGGAAGAAGACCTTGAACCTCCAGAATCTCTCTCTAAGCTTTTGCATGAGAATGGGCATGCATAAAGGACTTAACCCATCTTATCATAATCATTAAATATCAAAAACGACGTAGTTTTAGGGTCTTAAAATATGGAAAAGTTGAAAATGCCCGTAGAATTATTTCCTAAAAACTGTTACGGATGGACTAACGACCGACCCAACGGGTCGTTGCACCAAACCACGACTCGTTGCATCGAATCGTTGGATCCATTGCCCCATGACATCCTCAGATTCTTCCCATGACTCATCAGGAAAAGTCGTTGCTTCAATCAATGGATCATTAAATCGTCCGTTGTTTACCCTTTGACCAAATCTAACTTTCCTTTCCACGAGCCTCACCACGACTCGTAGTGGTATCCAATGAGTAGTGATCTTCATCCATCGTATGCACTGGAATTATCAACCCTTAAACAACAACTAGAAATAATGGGTCATTGCTTCTTACCATGAATCGTGGGATTCCCCGTTGTTCCCCATCAACCCAAGCTCAGTCCTTCCAATGACTGGTAACAATTACTTGTTGTTCCTTACAACGAGTTGTTGCACCGTCTGTTGTCACCACTGCTTCCCTGACTACTTTTGATGACTTGTGGTATCCACCTACGAGTCATTAAGTCACTCGTCCTATGATGTTTTTGCCAGTTTTCTGCACTTTTCAAATTCAACTCCTAGGTTTATTCTTAGGTCTTTCTGGGGTATTGCAATAACAACTTAAATCTTCAATACTGTTACATGTTTAATTCTATAAAAAACCCCCATTAGAAGATAATCGAATGAAAAGTCTAAATACTAGCATTATTCTACATCCTAACCATATTACTTGTGGGATCGACCCCATTCTTTGTTGGTTTCTTTATTGAAAATTTCCATGTCATACTTTTGTAGGGGTGTGATTTGAGCTTTATAACATGGATTCCCTTTGTCCATTATCTCAAATAGGGGTACTCAGTTCATCTCTCAGTTCTGGAGATCATTTCAGAAGGGACTTGCTACACAGGTGAAGCTTAGTATAGCTTTTTACCAGCAGACAAATGGTCAGGCTTAGTGGACCATTCAAACTCTTGAGGACATATTGAGAACGTGTGGGATTGATTTCAAGGGCAGTTGGGATGATCACTTACCTCTCGTCGACTTTACCTACAACAACAGTTATCATTCTAGCATTCAAATGGCTCCATTTAAGGCTCTTTATGGGTGGAGGTGTAGGTAACCTATTTGATAGTTTGAGGTAGGTGAGGGTATGTTGATAGGGACAAATTCAATTCATGAGGCTATGGAGAAAGTTCATCTTATTAGACAGAGGCTGAAAACAACTCAGAATCGCCAGAAATCTTATGCGGATGTTAGGAGGAGAGAGCTTGATTTTGAGATTGACTATTTGGTGTTTCAGAAGGTGTCTCCTATGAAGGTAGTTATAAGGTTTGATAAGAAAAGGGAAGCTTAGTCCCTGATATATTGATCCTTATAGGATTCTAAGGCGAGTTGGCAAGTTGGCATATGAGTTGGAGCTACCAGCAAAGTTATCTTTGGTGCATCCAGTTTTTCATGTATCTCTGTTGAAGAAGTGCATTGGTGACCCAGCGTTAGTTATTCTGGTAGAGAGTATTGGGGTGAAAGATAGCTTTACTTATGAGGAGGTACTGATTGAGATGCTTGACCGTCAGGAGAACAAAGCTGATAGCCCCAAGTCAACACATGGCATGAACATGAAAACTAAAGATCATTACAACAAAGCTGATAACTGAAATATGAAATAGCCGAAATCTGAATAATAAATCTTTATCCAATGGAAACATCACAACACAGAATCTGAAGCTGAATATACAAGTCTATGTCTGAAAAGCCTCGAACATACTAACGAGCTAATGGGACAACATCCCAACTAGCTCACTAGAAATGTGTAACTGGAAATAACATAACTTAACTAACTGAAGGTCCTAGAAGGATGAGGACGCACCAACTGGAGAACTTGTAATACCCCAGGAAGGACTAAGAATAGACCCGGGAGATGAATTTGAAAAGTGCAGAAAACTAGAAAAATTAACATAGAACGGACCACAAAATAACTCGTGGTATCAAACCATGAGTTGTTGTATGCTTTCGTTGGTTGGGGAAATGTTGGTGGTAGTGGAGACAACGAGAGGTATGATGACTCTTGAGGGATACAACGAGTCGTCCTTTACAGTCGTGATTAGGGTCAGGCTGGGCGACAGTGTAAACAATGGGAGACCCAACGACCCATTAGGAGAAGACACGGGTCCTTGGTTGAGTTCATGGTTTGAGGATTAAGTTTTCCAGTAGGTTTGATGGGGGGAAACAACGATCCATTTTTTTTGGTGACGGGTCGTGGTGTCACCCGTTAGAAGATGAGATGCCAAGGTTTAGCGGACTAACCACGGACGATGTAATGAGTCTTGGGTTGGAGGCACGGGTCGTCCTTTCGACCCGTTGTTTGGTTTCAAGAATTGGTCATCAACAGTTCATTCCACGAGAGACATGACGGGTCGTGGTGCGTTCTAACGACCCGTTGGTGTTGTCCGTTGGTTCCATCCGGCCAGTTTTCAAGGCAGGTTCATTACGGGATTTTTGAATTTTTCACAATATAAGGACCTAAACTATGTCATTTTGGCTTGGGAAAGATGAGTTTTTTAAGGAAATAAACCTTCCTAAACTCCCATTCATGCATGCAATGATTTTGACAAGTGATCTAAGGGGAGATTTCAAGCTTTTCACCTCAATTCCTTCAAATTCATCCTTGGACTTTTAAGGAGGGTTAGAACTTGGTAATCCCGGGTATGTAAGGTATTCAATAGGTGGATTCTTCCACCATGCTCCTTCTCTATTAATTACTCAAGATTTATTTAAAAACTCATGAGGTTTTATATTCGGTTTGTATAAAAATTTAATAATTTAATTATGGGTCTTGTGATTTTGAAACCATATCATTATCTACTTATTTTGATCATCTTTTGAGCTCTAACTTGATTTTGATATGGCTGATTCCAAATTTCTAATCAATTAAGCTTGATTAAGCATGCCCATGATAAACCGATTTATGATCCATTGATTTTTTTGATAAGCCCATCATCTATTATGAATTAAATCATGAATATATTATGTTATCTATTATTATCTTATGAAAATTTAAACTATATGCATGATCTACAAGTATCTATGTATTTTATTAAGCATGAATTCTGTTTTTGGCCGACTCACGGGCCTCAAGTCATGGCTAGTTCACGTATGTTCAAGAATGTTTAAGATTATCATGATTTAACTAGCCCATGAACTCATATATGTATTATTATGAGAACTATATATGTTTTGGGAGTAGTATCGAACACAAAGTAGGTTCGGGGCTAAGGTTAAGCCCCAGATCTCATGAAATACATGCCACCGTAGGTATGTTGGGACCCTTTCATGTTTGTCCCTAGCCTAAATGGCCCTTTTCATGTGTTATCATGCCCTTCATGGTTTCTACCTTTGGCAAGGTACGAACACCCTCCCGACTAAGGTTACAAGTCGGGCTTCATGCGTACTCATACGGGGCATGTCGGTTAAGAGAATCTCCCGTTGTTCCTCATGATTTACGCATGTTATGATTATGTATGTTGGCTCAAGTTATGTTAAGTGAAGTTCTTCTATTATGATTATGACAATGTTTATGTTACAAATATTTTGAAAACCTTGAGCCGTATAATATGTTATAATGATTGATGATACGAGCATGTTGTCCTACTCTTACGACCATTTATGAGATTCATACCTGTTTTAAATGTCCGCTTTACTTACCTTGAATACTCAGTACATTCCATGTACTGACCACGTACTTTCTATGTTGTATCGTCTCATGATACAGGTCCCAATTCTCAGGCTCATCCTCACCCGTACATAGATTCAGACTTGCTCACAGCGCACTTGGTGAGTCCTCATGTTCCGAGGGCTAAATGTTCACACTCTATGTTATTCCTTCAGTTTCTGGATGTTGTATTAGTTGGGGAGTTGTCCCATCAATCCTCCTTTCATGTTTAGAGGCTTATCAGACTAAAAAATAAAGTTGTATTCTTCCGTATTGTATAAGTATCGTACTGTTTTCCCTTATGTTATGTTATGATTATGTTCTCTATGATAAGTATTCCTCACATGTGATTAATTTAGATGTATTCTCATTCCATGGGTCGACTTGGGGTCTCTCAAGGCTCCTTGCCCCGTGTCTACGATCCGGGTGTATGTTTGGATCATGAAAAACTTGGTATCAGAGCCATAGGTTTATGTGTCCTAGGAAGTCTGAAAGCCGTATTAAGTAGAGTCTTTTTCATAGGTGTGAAGCGCGCCACACTTATGAAGAAGAGGCTACTAGACATTTAGGAAATGTTCCCTTCTTTCATGATCTATGTCATGCGATGAATATCCTTTACTCCTCTAATTCATGCTATTCTATTACGACCCGAACGGAGGCCCGAATCATAGACACGGGACGAGGGACCCCAAGAGACCCCAAGTCGACCCATGGTATAAGCATTCAACTAACTCATTCCATAAACATGAAGAAAACATAATTATAAACTCAGCAGAAGTCAAACTTAATAT
>JACEIK010001397.1:230715-242261 GCA_018107945.1 Datura stramonium
GTAAGGTATTTAGGTACAGAGTGCCGGAGAGGGCCAGTCTATATAGAATTGCCTATAACATTTAAATTGCCCAGAACAGTAATATAGATCCGAGTGGATTTAGACAAGGGTTAAGGAGTCAGTAGTACTCTGCTAGTATGGTGTTAACCACAAGTTAAGGAGATCGGTAAGCTCCCTATGAAGGACCAGGGTGCCGATCGCAAAGAAGAAAGTTCAACAAGGCACAACCCTATAGTTGTTTAATTATAAGAATAAAGTAGTTAGCTATCTGCAACCCCACAGTTATTCATGAGTTATAGATGTCTGAGTAGGACATTCAGAGTATTGTTAGGCCACTTCAAACCTCGCTCTATTCATCCAAGACTATTAGAGATCATGATCACTATTAGGATCCTCTGATCAAATACGGGCACATGGCGTGCCTGTAGAACGTCATAAAGATTATCCCAGAAGCGAGTAGCATCAGCATGAGATCAAGAAGGCCAGATACGCTCTCTTTATACAAATAGATTGATGTGTCAGTATAGCATGTGGGTTGGGGTTGCCCTCAGTTAGAAGCCTTCCATGACTGCCCCAGGGTTAATAGATGTGTCGCTCGCCCGCTAGGGGCGAGGATACGTCGCTCTATGGAGCGGCATGCCGGCCGCAAGGGACAAAGATGGGGATCCAGATGCTCAAATGTCGTGGTTGGCCTTATACACACCCCCGCCGAGCGTTTACGCCTGGGGTGTAGATATCAGGAGTCCCCCGGACTCACAGCTACAGTTTAGGGGCCAAACGGGCCCAGTTGTAGACCCAGGGGACCGGTAGGTTGGCTACAGTACCAGTAGAGTTGTATACACCTGAGTAGGGGTATATAGATTGAAATGTGCTCACCAGGACTTATGGGGGCCTGAACGAGTTATTCTGTGCTGATTGTACCTCCCGGCTTATGGGGGCTAGGTGGGGTTCTTGTATGAATTCTTGTTTGCTAGCTATAGTGTATAAATGTGTAAGTATGCAGTCTTAGCTTATGTACATGTAGTGTCAGTTAGATTCAGATTAAGAATCAGCAGACGTATAGGTTAATCTTTCGGCTCTTCTTTTTTATTTACTTCTAGTCCCATTCAGCTTATCTATTGCCTTATATATTCGGTACATATTGTACTAACGCCCTCTTCTAGGGCGCTGCATTACTTGCCTGCAGGTACAGATAGACGAGGAGCAGGTCCATCGTAGTTCCAGTCAGCCATACAGATCCGTCAACTCCCCTCTTCTGGAGCTTGTGTGATAGAGCTCTATTTCTTCTGTTTGTACAGTATGGGTAGGTCGGGGCCCTTTCCCGACAATCTTACTACTCCTAGAGGCTTGCAGATTGTGTTACTTCCCTGTGGTTAGATAATATCGTTCTTGTGGGGCCTATATTTGCTTTAGATGATGTGTGTTGGCAGTGTGGGGCCCTGTTTAGCCGTTGATTGGCAGCCTTGTCGACCCGCATAGAACTCCCTATGATTGTTTGTCTTTGGTTAGCTGTTTACTTTCACAGGGGCTATAGGCCTTGTTGACCGGGGATTGTATTTACAGCCGCTATATAGCCCGTTGTTTTCTTGATTCTAGAGTTAGAGTCAGCCCTGCACTAGAGGTTCTTAGGCTCAATCAGCTCAGCAGTTCAAGTCCTAGTAGGGCACCAAGTGCCGGTCATAACTCCCAAGGTGGGGCATGATACCCATGCATAGAGATTAAAGAATCTTGCAATTGGACAAACCCCCATACTTGATCATAGACAATTTCAACTCATTTTGATAGGGAATGGGCATGGGTGTGGAAGAAAACACCCACTCATAGCCTTACATACTTGGAAAAGGTGAATTCTAACACCCTCTAATTGCCCAGCTGAGATTCTAATTGGAAACCTTGAGATTCCACCTTGAACCCTCCATTCAAACCATCAAACTTGTATGCATGAGAGTAATGGCTTAGAATAAATGTTACCCTTCTTAAAACCCCTAAAATAAGCCTTAAATGACGCAGTATAGGTCTTAGGAACTTAGGAATTACGAAAAGACCCCAGCTAAATTCGCAGGAAAACACTACTACGTGACCCTAACGGGCGACCTGATGATTCGTTAGGACGAGCAATGACTCGTCGAGTCGCCCTTCAAGTACACTGGTCAACTGATCTGTTGGGCTCATAACGGGGGACATAACGACTCGTGCCTCGGGACCACGACCCATGGTCACCTTCTGTCTGGTACACTGCCTTAATTTCCAATAAAGTTTAACTTGTTCCTCACGAGTCGTTGGGACTAGCCACGACTTGTGGGGTCCCATCCGTTATGAACATTGGATAAATCCTCCTTTAACCTTCCAACTCCACCCCACGATTGACATGACGACTCATGGTGGCTGACCACGAGTCGTTACGTCACTCATAAGAATCCTCGATCCCTTGATCACTCCAGGCCTTCCCACGAGTCACTTGACGACTCGTGTGGTCTTCTCACGAGTCGTTCAGTGACTGATTCTGCAACTGCTAGGTCATTTTCCAGTTTTTTCCCATTTCAACTTTCGGGTCCGATCTTTGAATTCTTAGGGTATAACAATATCTCCTACTTGGGAACATTCATCCTCGAATGTTAGAAACAATAAGAAAATAGAAACAAGCATTTATCATACTCCAATACTGATTATTTTAACCGAAACTTCACGTAATGACTACCTCTGAGAAGAACCACATAGCTGAACTGAATTCAGGCATCACATAAATTTATTATAACATAATTCAAACTTGCACACATGAACTGAACATGGAAACTGATTAGAGAATTAGGGCAAAAACTGATACCTCAAACTGGAACTGAGCCGGTAAGGAACAGGTGGGGGTATTTAGCCATCATAGCCGCTTCGGCTTCCCACACAGCTCCCTCAACATGCTGGTTTCTACACAACACCTTCACCGAAGCTACTTCTTTGTTCCTCAGTCTTCGAACCTGATGATCCAAGATTGCAACCGGGATTTCCTTGTAACTGAGGCTATCTCCCACATCAACACCTTCCGTTGGGACTACTAAAGCTGGGTCACCCAAGAACTTTTTCAAGAGCGATACATGAAAGACGGGATGAACTGAAGATTACACTTATGGAAAGTCCAACTCATACACTACCTTACCAACTCTTCTCGTAACCCGATAGGGACCAATATAGCGGGGACTGAGTTTTTCTTTCTTTTTGAACCGCATGACTCCTTTCATAAGGGATACCTTTAGAAATACCCAATCATCAACCTCAAACTCTAAATCTATTCTCCTCACATCCATAAATGACTTTTGAAGACTCTGAGTAGTTTTCAACCGGTCCCTTATCAACTGAACCTTCACCATAGCCTCGTGAACCGAGTATGGCCCTATCATAGCTACCTCACCAACCTCAAACCATTCGATGGGCGATCTACACCTTCACTCGTAGAGAGCCTCAAACGGTGTCATTTGGATACTGAAGTGATAACTGTTATTGTAAGCGAACTCAGTCAAGGGCAAGTGGTCATCCAAACTACCTTTAAAATCCATCACAGAGGCTCTCAACATAACCTCTAGAGTTTGAATAGTCCGTTCCACCTGGCCATCCATTTGCGGATGAAATGTTGTGCTGAGCATAACCTTAGTCCCAAGCTCTTTCCGGAAAGACCGCCAAAATTCATAGGTAAACTGAGTACCTCGGTCTGAGATAATAGACAATGGCACCCAATGAAGTCGAACCAACTCCCGAATGTACGGTCTGGCGTAGTCATTCGCCGAATCTGTGGTTTTGACCAGTAGGAAATGTGCAGCCATTGTCAACCTGTCGACCACCATCCAAATGGAGTCATACTGCCAGTGAGTACGAGGTAGGTAGGTAATGAAGTCCATGTTGATCTCTTCCCACTCCCAAGTAGGAATGTTAATATCCTGCAATATGCCTCCCGACCTTTGGTGCTCAACCTTCACTTGCTGACAGTTCAGGCACTTGGCTACGAATTCTACAATATCCTTCTTGATGTCGTTCCACCAATATATTTCCCACAAGTCATGATACATCTTGGTGGTACCCAGATGGATAGAATATCTGGATCCATGTGCCTCATGCAATATCCAGTCCCTCAAATTATCGACATCTGGGACACATAGACGACCCTAGTACCACAATACACCGTCTCCCCATTGGGAGAAGACCTCCACCTTTTGACTTCGAACAATTTCCTTCAACTTTACTACAATCGGATCCTTATCCTTCCTAGACTTGACATCAACCACCAAGGACGATTCGGATCCGTTTTGCACAACAACGCCGCCATCGGTTGAGTCGACTAGTCTAACTCCCAACCTCGCAAGTCGATGAACATCCCTCACCAACTCTTTCTTTCCCTCATCCACGTGGGACACACTCTCCATAGAGAGTTTATTAAGTGCATCCGCAACCACATTAGCCTTGCCCAAGTGGTAAAGAACACTCATGTCGTAGTCCTTCAGTAACTCCAGCCACCTCCTTTGCCGAAGATTGAGATCTTTCTGCGTGAACACATATTGCAAGCTCTTGTGATCCGTGAATACATCCACGTGGACCCCATACAAGTAATCTCATCATATCTTCAATGCAAACACCACTACGGCCAATTCAAGATCATCAGTCGGGTAATTCTTTTCATGAACTTTTAACTATATCGAGGCATATGCTATCACTTTCCCATGCTGCATCATCACACACCCGAGTACAACTTGCGAAGCATCACAATACACCACAAAACCATCGGTACCCTCAGGTAAGGTCAACACTAGTGCTGAAGTGAGTCAGGTTTTCAACTCTTGGAAGCTTTTCTCACAAGCCTCCGACCATTGAAACTTCACCTTCTTTTGAGTCAACCTAGTCAATGGTGCGGCAATAGAGGAAAAACCCTCCACAAATCTTCAATAGTAACCCGCTAAGCCTAAAAAGCTCCATATATCTGATGGGTTCACCGGTCTGGGCCATTTCTTTACGGCCTCGATCTTCTGAGAGTCTACTTTTATGCACTCTCCTGATACCACATGTCCTAGAAATGCCATCGAGTCCAACCAAAACTCACATTTGCTGAACTTTGCATACAGCTGGTGATCCTTGAGGGTCTGAAGCACTATTCTCAAGTGAGCGGCATGCTTCTCCTCACTCTGAGAGTATATAAGGATGTCATAAATGAACATAATCACGAATATGTCCAAATATGCCTTGAACACCCTGTTCATTAGATCCATAAAAGCTGAAGGGGCATTGGTTAGTCCAAAATACATAACAACAAATTCATAGTGACTATACCGAGTCATGAAAGCGGTTTTCGGGATGTCACTCTCCCGAACCTTGAGTTGGTGATACCCGGATCTGAGATCAATCTTGGAGAAACACTTGGCACCATGAAGCTGGTCAAACAAATCATCGATCCTGGGTGAAGGATACCTGTTCTTGATGGTAAACTTGTTCAACTGTCGATAGTCAATGCACATCTAAAGCGAACCATCCTTCTTCTGAACAAACAACACTGGTGCACCGCATGGAGACCTACTCGGCCTAATAAAGCCCTTATCCAACAGGTCCTTCAATTGACCCTTCAACTCTTTTAGCTCTATAGGAGCCATTTTGTAAGGCATAATTGATATAGGTTGCGTGTCGGGAAGAAGATCTATACCGATATCAATCTCCCGCTGGGGAGGGACACCTGGCAAATCATCAGGGAAGACCTCTGGATACTCACGTACTACTGGAACGGACTGGATAGTCGGGGTTTCAGACTCCACGTCCTTAACCCTAACTATATGGTACAAACAACCCTTAGAAATCATCTTTCTGGCCTTAAGGTAGGAGATAAATCGACCTACAGACACAGCTGAACTACCCTCCCATTCTAAGATAGGCTCACCCGGGAATCTGAACTCTACTGACCGGGTCCTACAATTAATTGAAGCGTAACATGCAAATAGACAATCCATGCTGAGAATAACATCAAAATTGTTCATGGCTAACTCTATCAATTCTACTGAGGTGACCTTATGAAGAACTAAGTCCAGGCAACCTCTATACACCCGTTTGGCTATAACTGAGTCACCTACTAGAGTAGAAACTGAGAAGGGCTCTGATAAGATATCGGGACTAACTCTGAAAATACTGGTTATATATGGTGACACAAAAGATAGGGTATCCCCCAGATCTAGCAATGCATATACATAAATATGAAAGACTCTCAACATGCCGGTGACTACATCTGGTGAGGCCTCCTGCTCCTGATGAGTGGCTAAGGCATAGAATCTATTCCGGTGTTGCCCGCCAGCTGTGCTAGTAGATGCCCCCTGATGTGTTGTGCATGGGGGAGGGACTGCTGAAGTAGAAGCTGGGCCTCGGCCCCCAACCTGATCCTGTCTCCCAGCGGGACAATCTCTGAGCATATGTCCAGGCTGCCCACATCCAAAACAAGCTCCTGACCCTACCAAACACTGGCCTGTGTACCCTCTGCCGCACCTGCGACAATATGGAATGCTAGAGTCTGTGTTCCTACTGCTATGACTCCTTGAGCCTGACGCTCGCCCTCTCTGATCATGTCTGGGCCTAGATGGAACACTCAGCGCTGAAGATGCTGGGTCTGATGATCTCTGGTGGGTTTGTTGTCGGTGCCCACCATCGGACCTCTGCTGAGAGAACATGTGGTCCTCAGTCCTGGCCGTCTTGGCCTCCCTCTCCCTCGAATATGCTGCATCTATTTGCTGAGCGTAAAACACAATGCGAGGGAAGTCCATGTCCTGATGGAGCATAGCTATCCTGCAGTCCTTGTCCAAATATCCAGCTATATTATGCATAAATCTGCTCACCTGTGCCCGCTGGTCGGTCACTACCTCCGGGGCATACTTAGACAGGCGGGTGAACTCAAGGGCGTAATCCTGAAAAGTCATCCTTCCTTGCTTCAAATTCACAAATTCAGTTGCTTTCAACTCCCTCATCTCTCGAGGAAATAACCAATCGAGGAATGCAGCCTGAATCTCCTCTCATGTGATTGTACCTTCTCCAACGACCCTACTGTCCCTTCTACTGTTGGAACCAAATATGCGCAACCCCTTTCAACTGGTAGGAGGCTAACTCTGCGTACTCAACACTACTCACCCCCATGACCTGGGTGATCTTGACAATCTCATCAATGAAATCGTGCGGGTCCTCATCTACCTTGGACCCCAAAAACTCTAGTGGGTTCATCCTCAAGAAGTCCCTGACTCGAGTCGCTGCCGCATTGCCATTTTGAAGAACATGCGCAATGGCCTGCTGATTGACCTCAGCGGTCAAGGCCTACGCAAGCATCTAAATGGTAGCTCAGAACTCAGCATGAACGGCTAGCTCCGGTGCTTGAGGCTCTTGAACTGATGGGGTTGGCTGATGCTCATGACCATTTCCATCCTCATGGCCCTCACCACCTCCATTTCTCATTCCATTCATCCTTCGAGGAGCCATGATTCTGCAATCAAGTAAAGCATGAATTAGGAGAATAGAAAGGCTTTTCATCGCACGACATAGATCATGAAAGAAGGGAACATTTCATAAAATGTCTAGTACCCTCTTCGTCATAAATGTGGCGCTCTTCACACCCATGAAAAAGACTCTACCTAACGCAGCTTTCAGACTCCCTAGGACACTTCAAACCTATGGCTCTGATACCAAGATTGTCCCGACCCGAACGGAGGCCCAGATCGTAGACACGAGACAAGGGACCCCCGAGATACCCCAAGTTGACCCATGACATAAGAATTCAACTAACTAATTCCATAAACATGAATAAAAAATAATTATAAACTCAGCGAAAGTCAAACTTAATATAACAACAGAATAAATATCTGGAGTTGAATACACATCTAAGTCTGATAAGCCTCTAATATGGATGAGCTGATGGGACAACACCCCCAACTAGATCAACAATACTGAAACTGAAAGGACATATAAACAACTGAAGATCTAGTCCTCGAAAGATCAGGACTCACCAAATAAGCAGGTGCTAACTCCGACCAGCGACTATGAACGGGGCTGAACCTGAGAACCCAATCTTGTATCATGAAAAGATGCAACATAGAAAGTATGCAGTCAATACGTGGAATGTACCGAGTATGCAAGGTAAGTAAAACCTCTCTAACAAAGTAAATCATTTAAAGCATTTCATAATATATCATAAACTTTTAAGTGATGGTAGAAGGCTACAAGCATTCATTCTGAAATCGCACTCTTATCATAACCTGACCATGAATAGATTTAGAACATCATGCTTTACTCGAATGACTCAAATCTAAAACATAACATTTATATCAAAAGCTGAACAATGAGTCAAACATGGCTTTATGAACATGCATGCATAAGTAATCATCATGAGTAATGCATATGCATATCTGAATGATATAGACAGCGGGAGACTCGTCACTTAACCGACATATCACGATAGAGATTTCATGGTTCCAACTATCACACTCAAGTGGGTAAAGCCGTCCATAACCTTGCCAGGGCGATGGACGATACCATGATATCAATATCAAGCTAAAGGACCAATCGTGCTGGGGATAGCACACAAGGGAGGTCCGGATAATATAATAATATAAACCTATGTTGGCGCGTAGTTCTGGGGCATAGGGTAATCAACCCTTAACCGGTTCGGTGCTAGACTCTTCTCCCAAAAATATGCAATGCTCTACATCGTATATAACGAAGCTCAACATCATCTATTGACGAAGCTCAACATGAAATCATGCATGACTTATCATCGTATGAAACGAAGCTCAACATTGTCTATTGAAAAAGCTCATTAATGCATACATCTCAATTATAAATTCATGCATATGAGAAGCCTTATTTTGAAACATACCACAAGCTCAATCATAGGTGGGAGAATATACTCCAAATCATGTGGTAAGATACGTATAGAAATATTTATTCAACATACCATAAGCTAGAATTTATAATAAAAATTGGGAAATTACACTTCAAACAATGTGGTAATCTTATGTGGGAAAAATCATAACTTTAATCGACATATGGGCATCACCCAAGGCTCTTCCATTCTTGGATCTAATCAATTCACTTTAAAAACAACTATATAATCATGGGTAGATCTAGAAACATGCTTTTCATCATCAACTTCATCATCATCACACATTTACCAAAAATCTCTTTCTTTATGAACTCTTCACCCATGGGCGTTTTAGATTCAAATTTTGGAAAAACAATTTTTATAATGGAAAACAAATTAGAATCCGCCCAACATTCATGAATAATCAATATAAACTCAATTTAATCATACCCATGCATAGAGATTGAAGAATATTTCAATTAGACAAAACCCCATACTTGATCATAGACAATTTCAACTCATTTTGATAGGGAATGGGCATGGGTGTGGAAGAAAACACCCACTCATAGCCTTACATACCTGGAAATGGTGAATTCTAATACCCTCTAATTTCCCAGATGAGATTCCAATTGAAAACCTTGAGATTCAACCTTGAACCTTCCCTTCAAACCTTTAAACTTTCATGCATGAGGGTAATGGCTTAGAATACGTTTTACTCTTCTTCAAACTCCCTAAAACGAGCCTTAAACGACGTAGTATAGGTCTTAGGAACTTAGGAATTATGAAAATACCCCTACTAAATTCGTAGGAAAACACTGTCAGGTGACTCTAACAGGTGACTTGACGATTCGTTAGGACGGGCAACGACTCATCGAGTCACCTGTCAAGTACACTAGTCAACTGATCTGCAGGGTCTCATAATGGGGGACATAACAACTCATGCCTCGAGACCACAACTCATGGTCACCTTTCCTCTGGTACACTATCTTAATTTCCAATAAAATGCAACTTGTTTCTCATGACTCACCTCACGAGTCATTGGGACTAGCCGCGACTCGTGGGGTCCCATCCGTTAAGTACACGGGATAAATCCTCCTTTAACCTTCCAACTCCACCCCACGATTGACATGAAGACTCATGGTGGTTGACAATGAGTTGTTACTTCACTTATGGGGACCTCGATCCCTTGATTATCCAGGCCATCCCACAAGTCACTTGACGATTCATAGGGTCTTCTCACGAGTCGTTCAGTGACTCGTTCTGCAACTGCTGGGACATTTTCCAGTGTTTCCCCATTTCAACTTTCGGGTCCGATCTTTGAATTCTTGAGGTATAAAATATTTGCAATTGTAGAATCATTCCTACACATCGAGTAAATGCCAGGAGGAACGGTAATGGTAATGATCATGAGGGTGACCATGATGGAGAGCATCAGCCAGCTCCACCCGTTCATGAGGAGCACGTACCAGAGCTAGCCAACCACGCTAAGCTTAGGGCAGCGATTCAGATGTTGGCGCAGACCATGACAGCTCAGGTCCAAAATTAGACTGTGGCACATTATCCGCAAAATGGGAATGCGGCAGCTGCTAGGTGAGGGACTTTTTGAGGATGAGCCCTCCGAAGTTCACAGGGTCAAGGGTAGACGAGGACCCACATGACTTTATTGAGGAAATTCTAAAGATCACCCAAGTTATGGAGGTGAATAATGGGGAATGTGTTGATTTGACCTCCTTTCAGCTCAAGGGGGTAGCACAAATATGATTCAAGTAATGGAGAGGTGCTAGGATTGTGGGTGCAGGCCCGATAGGTTGGGATGAGTTCGACACCGCATTCATGGATCGGTTCTTCCCTCGGGAGATGAGGGAGCTCAAGGCGGCTGAGTTTGTGAATTTGAAGCAGGGCAACATGTCAGTCCAGGAGTATGCCTTGGAGTTCAATCGACTATTTAAATATTCTTTGGAGTTGGTGGTAGTTCAGTGGGCTTGGGGGAGCTGCTTTGTGCATGGAGTAGCAAATTACTTGGACAAGGATTGCCAGATTTCCATGCTACACTGAGACATCGACTTTCCCCATATTGTATTACATGCTCAGCAAATGGAGTCGGTCTAGAGGCAGAGAGAGGCCAAGAGGGCTAGGACCAACAACTATGAGGTTTCACAGGCCAGGTCAAGAGGTGGATCACGTCAGCAGTCCCACCACAGGTCCACTGCTCCAGCTCCATAACTGGCTAGCATGCCGTCCAGGTTCAGAGGAGACCAGAGGAGTAAGGCTACAGGCTCGAGGAATCATGGTAGCATGTAGGTGGAGCGCACTTTCCCATCTTGTGCGAGATGTGGCAAAAATCATCTCGGGAGTTGCCTTGTCGATGCAGATGCTTGTTTTGGGTGTGGAAAACCCAAGCACAGGATCAGAGATTGCCCTGCAGCCAGTTCTACTGCTCCATCAGCACGACCCCCTCAGCAGGGTGCCTCCACTAGTTCAGTAGGTGGTCAGCGCTGAAACAGGTATGATGCCCTAGTGCCTCGCCAGGAGTAGGAGGCTTCGCCAGCTGTGGTTATGGGCATGTTGAAAGTCTTCCATATTGATGCTTACGCTTTGTTAGATCCAGGAGCTACCTTGTCTTTCATGACCCCTTACATTGCTAGTAGTTTTGGAGTTAGTCCTGAAATTCTGTCAGAACCATTCTCCGTAT